>JAQJVL010003221.1:0-66297 GCA_035578905.1 Stictocephala bisonia | reverse complement strand
CTTTAAATGAGACATACTTTTGCAGCTTTAAGGAGTGAAGGAAAAACTCCATTTTTGAATTGAATATATCAATTGCTTCAATGGTGTAATGATCTGTTTCGCAAACTTTTTAGTGAGCCTAATGGACATTAAATTTATACCGTTTGGTTTTTTGGCTGGGAGCTGCTGAATAATGTTCTTGACCTCTTCCTCAACTACCGGAGCCAGTTCCATTGAGTTAACTGGGCTCCGTATACGCATAGGGGTTTCTTGTGGAGGTGAATGACAGGCTCCGAACTCGAAAGCAACAAATATCAAGAATCTATTAAACTCGTTTGCCACATCAGTCGAATCGTCCACAAGTCTTTCCCAACTTTAAATTTAATTTGTTTTTGATCTATATGTTTATTGTTTATGATGTCCCACACAGTTTTGGAAACATTTTTAGATAAAATAATTGCTTTGGATTTATTATACGCTTTTACGGCTTGGATAACCTTTCTGTAAATTCTTTTGTAATTTTGGTAAAATTTTTTTTTTATTTTTTAATTTTGTGTGTGATATTTGATACCGACTGCTTCAAAATATTTTTCGACCACTTCATTGAGAATGAGCGTGTCAAAGCATAATTTTGTTACACGAAAATTGCGACCCCTCCTCCTTTGGAGAGTTGACGGCAATATGAGCGACTAAATTGAAATTTGGTATGTCACAACGATCGATATTATTGTTGCTGAATCCATTTTCAGTTACCTCAAGTACAAGTCTGTTTGTAACTTCTCACACACTATTTGGATTTCTTCAAGCTTGTTAGTGGCAAATTGTGCGTTTTGATGAAGCGGTTATATTGAACTTTGATTGAGGTTTGAGGTTGTAAGAGTTCGTTGAGATGAGTCAGTCAATTTCACCCGATATCGGTAAGTGGGGCACCTAAAAAAGAATTACTGTTCCTAGTGTCAATCCAGTAGGTTGCTGGGTAAGTTGATTGGTCACCAAAGCCTCTGCGTAGCTGACAACTTGTTGACACGGTGTGAAGGTCGTCTGCGGTTTGGAGATGGGTGTCACTCCGAGGCGGTTGAAGTAATGGAGACTCTGACGGATCCGGCTGACTCGGGATCTCTGGACTAAACCTACCCGTCGGCTACGCGCTTCATGCTCTCTAAAATCAGACAGGCCAGTAGTCGTTTGCCGCCATTCGCAGGTCCATACCATGCCTAGTGAAGTAGCTTCTTCCAATAGAGTTGATGTTTAGCAGCTGCACCAAATTGGATCTGGCAAAAGTTCTTCAATAAAGTTATTTATTGAAGAGGTGTACATTATTGTGTACCAAGGAGCCTCTCAAGATAATTGTGTACATTCTTGGGGGCTCCTGCTGCAACGTCGTCAGTGCCCGCTATGGACACTGTACAGCTCCTTGGTGGTGGTGGACTTCCAGACGACACAGTGACAAGACCTGCTCCAGGCTTACACATCCTACTCACTTTTATCATGGGGCTGACCTTCTCCTGCAACATGCTGGCCAGGTTACGAGTGTGGCTATCATCCTTAATATGCAGTAAATTGAAGACTAGCGGGCTGATGGTGTTCGGTTTGGGATTTAAATCTTGATGTTTATGAACCTTGTGCTGACTGTTACGTTGTTTATTGTTAGACCTATACCTATGTGTCGTCCGATTATGATTGGAACCTGTAGGTGGTGTGATTTTTATGTAAGGTTCAGGTTCTTCTTCAGGCAGCTTTGAATCTCTTCTGAGTGAGGACTGGATGTGTTTTTTTTCTTTGGCATGCTATTTTTCTGTGTGGTGGTTTTCTTTGGCACGTGTGATTGGTCCAGTTTCCTGTTTTTATTCTGAGAACATGCTTAAAAACTAGTGCTCCATTTTTTCTCTCTCAAGTAACTAACCTCAGCTTCCACGACTTCGATGGTGGTGCGAAAGTCCAGTGTATTCTGACAATTTTGACAGATTGTCTGCTGTATCTCACACTGAGTGGAAAAGTCCGATCGAGAGACTTGCTTCGATGAGTCAGCTCGTGATGTATTACTGATGAATATCTGGTCAGTGTATTCCAGCAATCGGGTATCTGAATCTATCGTGTGGTTGAGGACGCATTTTAGCTGGTACTTGACCTACGATAGCTGGTCCCTTAAGTTAATGTTCTCGGCTTCCATCTCGGTATTAGTAGTTGAAGTGTGTCAAGCAGGAGTTGAGTGGTTAAACGAAGCTGATGGTTCAATGGCTGGAGCTGACGGAGATCGAGGGGGCGTTGCAGTATCTTCCGAGTGGCCAGAAATCACCTCCTTAGCTAGAGGGATGGAGACCGGTGCACTAGTGAGAGTAGGCACGGAGTTTTTGGCAGGAGTTGGAGTAGGAGACCTCATGGTCACTGGATGTGGTCCACTATGTGAATTGACCGAAGAGTCAATCTGGTGGTCTTTTCTGGATTTTATTTTATTGATGCTTTACAGGATTTCCCCAAATACTTTCACACAAGATAGCCACAAGATAAACACATTGAATATGTTTTCCGATATCTGTGGTTCTTGAATTTAGTATTGTGTCTTTCCCAGTTTTTGACACTTATAATATAAAATACATTGTTTATACTGGTTTTTACTTGAAGAAGAAAAACTATTATAATAAATAAATTAGTTATAAATAAGACAGCAATTAAATTAAAAGACAACAGTTAAATAAACAAATAACAAATAAATAAAAAGACAACAAATAAATAACACTTTAGAAGACGAACACACATATAATTTAAAAATAAAAAAATAGTAGTTAAAAAATATAAAAAACAGTTCCATAAACGACTTCAGTGGCAACAAGATGGAAGAGATTATCGGAATTGAACCGAGATCCTTTACTTTAGTAGAGATTGACGCTATCGATAACGCCACTAGAGCTGATAAGTTAAATGGTCGGCAGTTGTACAAAGAGTGTGTCGTCTTCAGGTCAATGCAGCGTGTGGTTAGGACGACTTGTCAGTCTAACCTCACAAACTGTCAATCTAATTTGCTACCATCGTTTGCTCACTTGAATCGACGAGAAATTGTCTTCCCTGGCCCGATATTAATACTCAACTAGCCAATAATAGTCACTGTATATTTTAAAACGCTTGAAAATTAATATAAAACCAGTTAATTAGTACTAGTAGAGGGATAGTGGGAAGTTCAAGACGTCCCATGAGGAGTTTTCGTCCCATGAGGACTGTGATTTAATTTTGATTGATTTTTAATGAGCTTTGATTTAATTTTGATTGATTTTTAATGAGCTTTGATTAGATTTTGATTGATTTTTAATGGGCTTTGATTGATTTTGATTTAATTTTGATTGATTTTTAATGGTCTTTGATTGATTTTGATTAGATTTTGATTGATTTTGATTGATTTTTAATGAGCTTTGATTAGATTTTGATTGACTTTGATTTTGATTGGGCTTTGATTTGATTTTGATTTAATTTTGATTGATTTTTAATGAGCTTTGATTTAATTTTGATTGATTTTTAATGAGCTTTGATTAGATTTTGATTGATTTTTAATGGGCTTTGATTGATTTTGATTTAATTTTGATTGATTTTTAATGGACTTTGATTGATTTTTGATTTAATTTTGATTGATTTTTAATGGGCTTTGATTGATTTTGATTAGATTTTGATTGATTTTGATTGATTTTTAATGAGCTTTGATTAGATTTTGATTGACTTTGATTTTGATTGGGCTTTGATTTGATTTTGATTGACTTTGATTTTGACATTTAAAAATAATTTTTAAATATATTAAAAGTTTATTTAAAATTTAACATGTATTTCTAAATTCTTTTTTATTATTAATAATCAAAATTATAAATAATAAAAATTAAATTTTGAATAATAAATATTGAAAATATTATTTGCAATTTTTTTTATTAATTAAATATAAATATTTGTAACAACCACATTTAAAAATAATTTTTAAATATATTAAAAGTTTATTTAAAATGTTTTGTTAAATACAAATAATTTTGTTTTTATTACAAATTAAAAATAAAAAAAAGAAGTTCTTAAAAGTAAATTTTTTTTACTAAGATGGATGGTTCTTTCTTCTTAATGCCAATGCTTCTTGAATTCTCCGTTCATTAGATAATAAAGTTTCTTGCTGCCTTCTTCGATTTTGTTCGATTTGATTAATCAAAATTAATAATAAAACTGTGCTCCTGAAAAATACATTTTTATTAATATATAATAAAAGGTATATATCAAAATAAACTAATTTATTTAACTCAAGGTGTTTTAAAAAGTTTTTGAGGACGGGAAAAATTCTCAATTCATGTGAGTTAAATTTCCACAGATACCATCAATGTCTTATTTACTAAAACAACTTTTGTTAAATAAATTTTCTATACTTAGATATACACTTTTGTAAAATATCCTGAAAAAACATATTTAATAATAAAACTCTGCTTGAATAAAAGAATGTTATTTTGGAAAAGATCTAAGAAGAAATAAATACTACTACACCAAAGGTTAGTGTTTAATGCATGCACAAAGAACAAGATGCAATACGGTATAGTGACCTCTACAAGGGAATGGAAAGGACTGGATAACCGTAAAGACATGTGGGCTCTATTTATTACTTCATTCGTCAAAATAATTTTGTAAAACAAAAATTTAGGAAAGGAAGAGACAGATGTTCTTTGCTAAAAGAAGTTGAGTTTAAAATTAATTTACAAAAGACAGTTAGTAGAAAACAAATTTTAAATTCAACAAGAGGGTGAATGTATAATTACAGTTATTTGCACACTTGCCGGACCCAAGACGGCGGCGACCACCTGCCGGATCCAAGCGTTATTGATTGTTTCGGAGAATACCTTCGGGGGTTTCCGGAGATTGTCGGGAACCTTCATTCCCTTGTTATACTATATAAAATACACTATTAGCCTTGTTATACTATATAAAATGCATTATTTTCTCTTATACTCTATAGTAAATCTATACTCCGATTGGTCCATTTTTTTGTGACGTCATCCAAGATGGCGGCGCCCATGTTTCCCGCCAAATTTTCTAACCTCACTTTTCCTAACCTCACATTTCCCTCCAAATTCCCTTGTTATACTATATAAAATACACTATTAGCCTTGTTATACTATATAAAATGCATTATTTTCTCTTATACTCTATAGTAAATCTATACTCTATGGGACAGACTTTGACGCGCATTCCTTTCCCCACTGCGGAAAGTGAATGCGTCTCTGACGCTAAAGCCGACCTTCTTCTTCTATTTGCTACCTCCTGCACTCTTGTGCTCTCATCCATCTTCTTACGGAATCCCCTCTGATTATTTTCTGTTTTTATGTTTTTATGTTTTCCTGTTTTTATGTTTTTATGTTTTCCTGTTTTTCTGTTTTTCTGTTTTTCTGTTTTCCTGTTTTTCTGTTTTTCTGTTTTTATGTTTTTCTGTTTTTCTGTTTTTCTGTTTTTCTGTTTTTCTGTTTTTCTGTTTTTCTGTTTTTCTGTTTTTCTGTTTTTCTGTTTTTCTGTTTTTCTGTTTTTCTGTTTTTCTGTTTTTCTGTTTTTCTGTTTTTCTGTTTTTCTGTTTTTCTGTTTTTCTGTTTTTCTGTTTTTCTGTTTTTCTGTTTTTCTGTTTTTCTGTTTTTCTGTTTTTCTGTTTTTCTGTTTTTCTGTTTTTCTGTTTTTCTGTTTTTCTGTTTTTCTGTTTTTCTGTTTTTCTGTTTTTCTGTTTTTCTGTTTTTCTGTTTTTTTCTGTTTTTCTGTTTTTCTGTTTTTCTGTTTTTCTGTTTTTCTGTTTTTCTGTTTTTCTGTTTTTCTGTTTTTCTGTTTTTCTGTTTTCCTGTTAGTAGATAATATATATGGACGAATCATCCTCACTTTTCTGCCCTCTGTTTGGTCGAGAGCGGTTACGTGACCAGATCAAAGATGACAGCCTTTCCCTTCTTATACTATATAAAATACACTCCTAACCTAACCTTTCCTCCGTTATACTATATAAAATGTAAAAAGATGGTGGTCTTTTATACATGTACTTCAGGCGACTGTCGGCTACCTTCGTACGCTCTTCACCCGTCGGCTACCAGTCTGGCGCACACCCAAATGCTACGCTCTGATTGGTTGCCTCCCTCACACGTAAACTTTCTCACACGTACTGTTAGCCTACCTATTTAAATTAATTTTTTATTTAATTTTTCTCAATATTTTGTTTAATACACAGTTAACATCGCTCTTACCTTCATGTACTCATCTACGGCTTCCTTTAACATACATCGTTACCTACCTATACTTCCGTTAAAAATACCTAATCATTAGGCAACCTCAAATCCCTACAAAACAGACCAAAGAAAACATTTATTGTCCGTGTTTTTAATATTAATTATTCATTTAGTAACTGCCAAACTTTTATGGGTAGATATGTAAGAAGCTGCTACAAGGGGTTTGTATTTTACCATACATAAGTCTATCTGTTCAACATTGTTTAGTTGCCAACCACTTCCGTCTCTGATATACTTTGTCATACTCTCCAGTATCTTATCAAGGGCTTCCATAAAAACAGTTAAATAAAGACTAAGGTTTTTTTCTAAGTACTGTATATAAGTAATCTTGTGGAAAACCGTAAAGAGAACGGTAGTTTGATGAAAAGTACTACGTTAACCAAGTAAATTCTCTACTACTAATGGAAAAGTCTTGTTTGTACAGTATGCGGTCATTTTTGTATACTAAGTAGGTGTTCTATCAAGTCTTTTGTGCTGATTAGGTGGGTGTTTTATCAAGGGACAGTGTGTTTTGTAAAAGGTCTTTCTATTAAGTCATGTTTACAGAGTATGTGGTAGGTCTATCATGAGTTATGTATGTTAGATAGGTGGTCGTAAAAAGTCTTACGTGTTAAGAAAATTGGGACTGTGACACCTACTCGTTACGTCTATCAACAGGACTGTGTAATGAGTAAGTGGACCGTCTAAAGGATATAAAAAGGCTAGGTGTGTGAAATATCAAGATTTAGGTTAGTTTGGTACATAGGTCGTCCACATGTTTTACGTAAATGGATGGTCAATCAAGAGTCTTGTGTGTTTAGTATGTGAGTGGCTAAACATAGGTATTGTATGTACGGTGTGTGGTACGTATATTGGGTAGATAGGGGTATATCAATAGGAATGTTTTTATGGTAGTATGATGGAATTTTTAGTCATGTCTGCACAGTGTGTAGTTTGTTTATCATGATTTTTTGAATGTTTGGTAGGTGGCCCTTCAAAAGTCTTATGCTTTGGGAAGGTGGAGTGAGTGTCGACAGTTCTGTTTGATGAATGGGTGTGTGATCAAACAAGTGTTTTGTGTGTATTGAGTAGGTGAGTGGATATCAAAACGTCTTCTATGTAGAGTGTATGGTCAGTATTGTATGTTAATCTAACAAAAGTGTCCATATTATAACAGAATTGACTTTACAAATTGTTTTTAAAGGTTAACGGTAAAAGAGTTTGCTCAAAACTAACTTACTTACTTACTTGGTGTAGGAGTTACCGTAATCATGAAGAAGGTTCGCCCAGTACGAGGTTCCTACATTGCACTACGGTCGATCTTTACTTGGTGAAGCCGTTCAATGGTATACCAACTTGCTTACATTATTTTTTTTTTCTCTTTTTTCTAAACTTGCATAGACATTTATTTGGATATCAAGGAAGTCATTAGGACTTGTCATTAGATAATGTTGCCACGCACGTAACGGATTATAGCACCCGGACTTAATTATCTCACACCAAGAGCTATGGTACAGAAGTAGTGTATGATAGTGGTCAAAGCTTGATTCCAACAAAATGAATGCTTTTTAATTTACATTTTTTATGTAGTTGGAAGTATTAAAGCAAGCTGATGTTTCGCCTTTGTGACACAGGCGTTTGGCGAGCCACATTCTGTAACAGTGTGGTAGTGCTCAAAGTATTACTTGTAGACTTTGTATATACGTACATTGAAACTGTTAAAAGACCCAGTTTTTTTACATTTTTAAATTGTACACAAAGTAGTATTTAACCAAACGGATGAGTTATGTACAAATCTTCATATATACAATGAAACTGTCCAATATTACATTTTCAAAGTGTTGCTGTGGTAAATATTTTAGACAAAAGGACTTTATGTGGCTAGAACATGATATTAGTCAAAGATGGCATGCTCAACCACATAACGAATTCGAATGTCAATGGTACGAAGAGGACATGAAGTTTATGCGTGAAGAAAACCAGATAATTAGGCAGCATTGGGAGTCGATAAATTCTGAACAGAAATATCTCCAGGCATACCTCGACACTGTGGATTGGATGGACTTAAAGAATTTTGTACGTGGAATCCATTACAACAGGGAATGTCGTAAGAGAAAACTTGCAGATGTAGAAATGGAAAAGCACATAGCGCGAGAAAAGAGACTGCGGGAAAAATTTCATACTTTGGTTTCCTTCACCTTTTATGAAAAATATAAACAACTGACTTAAGGGAGCACAAACGTGCAGGAGGTAGCAAATAGAAGAAGAAGGTCGGCTACCACTTTCCGCAGCGGGAGGGGCTGTGGAATCCCTTAAAAACCAATAAATATTTTGGTTTACAAAAATCTTAATCGGTTATGAATTGGACACAATTCAATCCAGTTATGAATGTGAGAGAACCCATCGCCAAAGAGCTACACGCTCCAGCCAGAAGAACATTTCCCACCAGACCTGTAAACCCGGGTGTTATTAACCCACGCTGATTTAACCCAGATTTTATTAACCCACGTTGTGTTAACCCGGATTTTGCTAACCCACGTTGATTTAAACCCGGGCTTTAATAACCCACGTAAGGTTAACCCAGATTCACCTGCTATAACCCGAGTTAGCCCAACCCAGACTATAAATAGAGTTGTTTATGGAAGGGAGTAGGAAAAAGAATAAATTGCTTCCCCCCACCACACACCTAGTTGAGGGTATATATATATATATATATATATATATATATATATATATATGAGTTGTACACATACACCTAGTCACTCTGATTTGAAGACACGCACAGAAAACACCATTACAATGAACACAGACTTGAGAATAATTATGTTTCAAATTAGATTGTTAAGACCAGTATGGTGTTCCAGTGATGAGGAGAAACTTTCAGAAATGAGTCAAATTGCAGAAAAAGTGGAGGAATTAAAATTTAAAAAGAAATTTACAGTTGAAAAAAGTTTTGGAGTACATTTTACTGAATGTATATTTGTCAAACAAATTTGGAGAATTCCATCCGAATGTCATTGTTCCGAAATCAAGCTTTCTGAAGAAAGATTTATAAGACTTTTTAAAAGCTTGTTTTGGAAACCTAGTGAACGGGACACTTACAACAGACTGCTTGATATGCTGTATGGAGAGGATGACAACACATTACCGGAGATGGAATATCCAGTAGTAGATCTCACAGCTCCGTTAATTGAAGAAACAGAGATAAAATGAAGGAGAGTAGTCAATACTGTGGTTTAGTTTTAAGATTTACTTTTGTAACATATGTATTTGTAAAATATTTATTTGTAAATAAAGTTGGAAAAAAGAAAAAAGAGAGAAAAAACTTCTTGCACAGAACAATTTCTGGAAATAGAAATTGTTCTGTGCAAGAAGTTTTTTTTTAAAAAACACTCCTCGTGACCTTGAAATCTGTGATGTAATACTAAAGTGCGGGAGCTGACATCATCACCTATTATATCTGTTCCTTAATTTTGAAATAAAACGTGTATTGCGGGTTGTCTAGAGTGTTAAGTAGGGATTTGAGGTTGCCCTAATGATTAGGTATTTTTAACGGAAGTATAGGTAGGTAACGATGTATGTTAAAGGAAGCCGTAGATGAGTACATGAAGGTAAGAGCGATGTTAACTGTGTATTAAACAAAATATTGAGAAAAATTAAATAAAAAATTAATTTAAATAGGTAGGCTAACAGTACGTGTGAGAAAGTTTACGTGTGAGGGAGGCAACCAATCAGAGCGTAGCATTTGGGTGTGCGCCAGACTGGTAGCCGACGGGTGAAGAGCGTACGAAGGTAGCCGACAGTCGCCTGAAGTACATGTATAAAAGACCACCATCTTTTTACATTTTATATAGTATAACGGAGGAAAGTTAGGTTAGGAGTGTATTTTATATAGTATAAGAAGGGAAAGGCTGTCATCTTTGATCTGGTCACGTAACCGCTCTCGACCAAACAGAGGGCAGAAAAGTGAAGATGATTCGTCCATATATATTATCTACTAACAGGAAAACAGAAAAACAGAAAAAACAGAAAAACGAAAAACAGAAAAACAGAAAAAACAGAAAAAAACAGAAAAACAGAAAAACAGAAAAACAGAAAAAACAGAAAAACAGAAAAACAGAAAAACAGAAAAACAGAAAAACAGAAAAACAGAAAAACAGAAAAACAGAAAAACAGAAAAACAGAAAAACAGAAAAACAGAAAAACAGAAAAACAGAAAAACAGAAAAACAGAAAAACAGAAAAACAGAAAAACAGAAAAACAGAAAAAACATAAAAACAGAAAAACAGAAAAACAGAAAAACAGGAAAAACAGAAAAACAGAAAAACAGAAAAACAGAAAACAAGAAAACATAAAAACATAAAACAGGAAAACATAAAAACATAAAAACAGAAAATAACCAGAGGGGATTCCGTAAGAAGATGGATGAGAGCACAAGAGTGCAGGACGGTAGCAAATAGAAGAAGAAGGTCGGCTTTAGCGTCAGAGACGCATTCACTTTCCGCAGTGGGGAAAGGAATGCGCGTCAAAGTCTGTCCCATAGAGTATAGATTTACTATAGAGTATAAGAGAAAATAATGCATTTTATATAGTATAACAAGGCTAATAGTGTATTTTATATAGTATAACAAGGGAATTTGGAGAGAAATGTGGGAAAAGTGAGGTTAGAAAATTTGGCGGGAAACATGGGCGCCGCCATCTTGGATGACGTCACAAAAAAATGGACCAATCGGAGTATAGATTTACTATAGAGTATAAGAGAAAATAATGCATTTTATATAGTATAACAAGGCTAATAGTGTATTTTATATAGTATAACAAGGGAATGAAGGTTCCCGACAATCTCCGGAAACCCCCGAAGGTATTCTCCGAAACAATCAATAACGCTTGGATCCGGCAGGTGGTCGCCGCCGTCTTGGGTCCGGCAAGTGTGCAAATAACTGTAATTATACATTCACCCTCTTGTTGAATTTAAAATTTGTTTTCTACTAACTGTCTTTTGTAAATTAATTTTAAACTCAACTTCTTTTAGCAAAGAACATCTGTCTCTTCCTTTCCTAAATTTTTGTTTTACAAAATTATTTTGACGAATGAAGTAATAAATAGAGCCCACATGTCTTTACGGTTATCCAGTCCTTTCCATTCCCTTGTAGAGGTCACTATACCGTATTGCATCTTGTTCTTTGTGCATGCATTAAACACTAACCTTTGGTGTAGTAGTATTTATTTCTTCTTAGATCTTTTCCAAAATAACATTCTTTTATTCAAGCAGAGTTTTATTATTAAATATGTTTTTTCAGGATATTTTACAAAAGTGTATATCTAAGTATAGAAAATTTATTTAACAAAAGTTGTTTTAGTAAATAAGACATTGATGGTATCTGTGGAAATTTAACTCACATGAATTGAGAATTTTTCCCGTCCTCAAAAACTTTTTAAAACACCTTGAGTTAAATAAATTAGTTTATTTTGATATATACCTTTTATTATATATTAATAAAAATGTATTTTTCAGGAGCACAGTTTTATTATTAATTTTGATTAATCAAATTGAACAAAATCGAAGAAGGCAGCAAGAAACTTTATTATCTAATGAACGGAGAATTCAAGAAGCATTGGCATTAAGAAGAAAGAACCATCCATCTTAGTAAAAAAAATTTACTTTTAAGAACTTCTTTTTTTATTTTTAATTTGTAATAAAAACAAAATTATTTGTATTTAACAAAACATTTTAAATAAACTTTTAATATATTTAAAAATTATTTTTAAATGTGGTTGTTACAAATATTTATATTTAATTAATAAAAAAAATTGCAAATAATATTTTTAATATTTATTATTCAAAATTTAATTTTTATTATTTATAATTTTGATTATTAATAATAAAAAAGAATTTAGAAATACATGTTAAATTTTAAATAAACTTTTAATATATTTAAAAATTATTTTTAAATGTCAAAATCAAAGTCAATCAAAATCAAATCAAAGCCCAATCAAAATCAAAGTCAATCAAAATCTAATCAAAGCTCATTAAAAATCAATCAAAATCAATCAAAATCTAATCAAAAATCAATCAAAGCCCATTAAAAATCAATCAAAATTAAATCAAAAATCAATCAAAGCTCATTAAAAATCAATCAAAATTAAATCAAAATCAATCAAAGCCCATTAAAAATCAATCAAAATCTAATCAAAGCTCATTAAAAATCAATCAAAATTAAATCAAAGCTCATTAAAAATCAATCAAAATTAAATCAAAATCAAATCAAAGCCCAATCAAAATCAAAGTCAATCAAAATCTAATCAAAGCTCATTAAAAATCAATCAAAATCAATCAAAATCTAATCAAAATCAATCAAAGCCCATTAAAAATCAATCAAAATTAAATCAAAATCAATCAAAGCCCATTAAAAATCAATCAAAATCTAATCAAAGCTCATTAAAAATCAATCAAAATTAAATCAAAGCTCATTAAAAATCAATCAAAATTAAATCACAGTCCTCATGGGACGAAAACTCCTCATGGGACGTCTTGAACTTCCCACTATCCCTCTACTAGTACTAAAACGACAGAGCGAGAAATCTTAAGTGAACAACAAGTAGACCAGTCCTACCAACCTGTCAATACCACTATACGTGTATGGATGGGTGGTTGAGTCAATACTACTGAACGTGTAGGGGTGGGTGTGTCAGTTAATACCACTACGTTTACAGGTGGGTGTGTGGTTCAATACCACTGTACGTTTAGGGGTGGGTGAGTGGGTCAATACCACTGTTGTAGGGGTGGGAGAGTGGGTAAATACCAGTGTACATATCCTGAGGATTATTGTAGGGTGTACATCACAACAGCAACATCTTTTAGAAAGAAATTGTAATGTTTGAAAATTACAATTTCTTGTCGGCACTGGTGGCGCAGTGCTGTAGCCCAGCTACACGGGGACAAAGTGTTTGGGAGATTGTAGGCGATAGGTTCCATGCTCGGACCTATTAATACCGACACGGCGTCCGCTCAATGGTTGCCATCAACGTAGACACTACTAGAGAAGTCTGGAGTGTCCGTTTTAAATGGTAGTCAAGGTTCAGATGTTGTGTAGGGGAGAGAACTAAGTTTCAGACTCGTCAATTAGCTGTCAATCAGACAGATACTATGTAGTTTGGATTCCACGTAAAGCTGTAGGTCCCATAGTTGCCCTGGATATTGGGCTATTAATAAATAGTCCTTTCTGAGCTAAGTCGAACTCAAATATTAACAATGACTGCACTCGTTCATCTACACTCATCACACTCATTCACTCCTCATATTCACCCATATCTCTACGATCGGCGTCTTAGAGATGAATAATGAATAATGAACAAATGTGCTAAACAAATAACAAGCATGTAAATTGCCAATTAGTATTGAGTATAAGAATGAAACTGTTCAAACTAAAGAAATATTTAGTCTTGAAAAATTACGTATCAATGCAATTATTAACTATAGTAAATAAGAAATTAGAATTACATTTATTAAGTCACTCATTACATGTATTTCCATAATAAATATATCAGATAATTCATATAAAATAAAAATAAGGATATATTTAAATCAACAACATTCACTATTTAAATACAACTGTTTTTAACAATAAGTAAAGTTTTTTTAACAAAAACTTAAAGATAAATTTAACTAATGCCAAACGTGTGGACACTTAATACACAAAGTATCTACTGAAATATAAATCAAAATTGGGTTAACCCCAAAATCTTCAGTTACTTTTCCAGGATGCAAAAATAGTGGTAATGACAAACATAAAGTTCTCCAGCATGACGGCCAGAAGGGAGTAGTCGACGTCAAAGAGGGCACATGAGAAGGGCCTGCGACTGCGGTGGATGTTGGCAAGCAGCTGATGTCTGAGCTTTTTAGATCCCTTCCGACAGCTGGATAACTGATGGAATGCCTTTTCTTTTTCTCTTCGTACAATCGCAACTGACAATACAAAGAAGATGAAGAAAAATATGAAAACTAATTGTGCAGCATTTCTCAAAAGTCCATGTACTTCAGCATATGACAGCATAAATAATACAGGCATCAAAATTTCAATTATAAGCCGACACAGTATCATTTGTATGCACATATTGCTGTTCATGTCGCGTTGTGTAAAATCCAAAGATCCTTGAAGTTCTGCTAGGAACATCAATTTTTTGTCCATATCAGATTGCAGATTGTCAGTCCTAGGTCCATTATGTCCTGTTCGTTGCCTTCGTGATGTTGAGGGTCTTGAGGTATTCATTTCGAGTCCACTCTCATTGACATGGATAAAGGCTTTTGTGATTGCTTTTTGTACAATCAATATTTTTCTTAGATACATTATTGTTACAAACAGCAAGTTTAATGTACAATCACAGACTAGGAGTGTGGTTATATACTTTGTAAATGAAAGAGAATCATTGTGTCCAAATGCGTTGCCTATGAATATTACAATATGCATAACCCCATTTGTAATCATCAGGGATATAACGATTGCCTTGAACCAACCATTTCCAGTAACTCTAAAACTTTGAGCCTCTAATCTCTCTTCGATTGCTTGCAAGTTCATGGCAGCTGAGATTTTTGTTTTGTAGTCCCATATTCCATTGAGCAAAGAATACACACATAAGGTGATTATAAGAGATCTTCCCATTTGAATATACATGGGTTCCATTGATTCGGTTGTAAGCTGTCCATGGACGTAAAGAACAGTTTCCACTCCAAAAACTAGTAACAAGAAAACTGTGTACGCAACCGATATTTTGCTTTGTTTCAGTGTCGTGAGTGAAACTGTACTTGTGCCGATCAGAGACTCGTATATAAAATTGTATTTGAAAAGACCTAAACGCACTTCCATTTTTTACAGTTTAAGTAAAACTGTCCAAAATTATAATTCTGAAGAAATACGTTTCAAAAGTATTTCAGATTAATATAATGGTTTCCGGAAAGAATTAAATCTACCCATCTGAGCAAAGATTTGAATGTGAAAAAGTAGAAATTGTATTATGCAGCCCTTATTAGGCACCTAACACATTACCTGGAGTGGCCGACACTGTTTGTCCACATGACAAATGATAAGACAATTTGTTTTATTAGAGCTAACGTATCGACATACCGTCATTATTGAAGATGTTTAATATAATTATGTACTTGACCTTATCAATTTATTGATTGAACGTTTTGTATTACTACTATGGATATATAAATATTGTAGATATTATTAACAGGATCAAACTAACCATTATCGTAATTAAAATATTATTGTATCGATAAAATTAAACTTGCTAATGTATTATAGATAATTAACTCTTTAGTTTAATTGAGGGCAGGAGTAATGAGACCAAAGTATATAAATATCAACCTTAGAAATATGAACTCAATACCCATATTTAAAAATAAATGTAAGAAAAAGAACGGAAAAGTCACAACAATAATATGTTCCTCTGATTCTTTTCTTTTTAGAATGCTGAATAAGGGTAATAAATCACATCGGAAAAAAACATAAAAAAAAAAACATAATCAACAGCATTTTGTTTATAACCATAATGTATTCATTAAAATATTCACACTTTTGTATTCCATTTTATTTTTTGTACCCTAATTAGGACATATATATCCCAAATTTTTCTCATCCCTTAAAATAGTTTTACTATTGATAATTTTATATTAAACAATTTACAAAGTTAAAGTTCTAATGGTGTATTATTTATCAGTTGAATTTAGGGTTCATAAACCGGCACAACACTTGATCTAAGTCCAATGGCTTAAATATGACTTCCGAACCACCACCTACTTCTATGTTGGACAGCGTATAAGTACGGATCGCTCACCAGTAACCCGTCAAAGGAACAGCCAATCTCAATGTCGTCCGACGTACAGTACTTATCTTGAAACCCTCCAGTAAACTCTAATAAATTTAATATTTTAAACTTACTAGTATTAAATAATGTCTACGTAGTTTTATGTAACACAGGGGACAAGAGCTAAGCCGACTAAAACACAAGTGAATACAAGTGAAGAATATTTAAAATTAGCTTTATTTTAGCCCCATAACATAACATACTGTAGGAAGTTGACATTAAATAAATAATTTATTTTTGTATATTTAACTACTAAGACACTGATCGTATAGAGATATGGCCAAATATTAGGGGTGAATGAGTGTTATGAGTGTTGATAACCGAGTGTAATCATTGATACTAACGAAGGTCAAATGTTCCCCAGAAAGAGCTATTTATTAACAGATCAATTGCCATGGCAACTAAGGGACCTACAGCCTTGTGCTGAAGCCAAATTACGTAGTATTAGTGTAATTTTCAGTCAACTGACTAGTCTGACACTCAGTTATATTCCCTACACAACATCTGAACCTTGACTATCACCCAATATGGTTGCCCCAGAAGTCTCTAGTAGTATCCACGTCGATGACAACCATTGAGTGAACGCTATGTTGGTATTAGGAGGACCATGCATTAAACATATCGCCTTAAATTTCCTTAACACTCCGTCCCCAAGTAGCTGGGTGACATCACTGTGCCACTAGTGCCGGAAAATATAATTTTAAAATCTTCTTAACAAACAAAATTTTTTGACTGGTTATCTTACAGTAATACTTTTTATTTTCCATAATAGCCATAGCACGTCACAGTAACTGTTATATCTTTGCCATGTAACTTATAAGGTTATCTAGCAGTTAAAAAAAAGAGAATTACCATCCAATTAGGTCGGTATTTCACCCGACCTAATTGGATGCATATTTCATTCTCCCTGTTGACAATATTATTCGCTAAAACAATTATTTCCCTAATCCACCTAAAACATTTTATGAATATCATTCCTAACTACAGGAATATCAGGCCATTTAACTGTACTAGAAAAATTTTAATTTCACCAAAATTACTTAATCTATATTTTAGAGTGACAACTTCGTCAAGGTGCTATCTACGACATTTACAAGATAATTAGACATTCCCCACATACTGTGATGTGATATCCTTAGTGGAACTACTGAGACTAAGGTCAGATAATGTCTTTTTCAGCAATCATAAACATGCTGACCAATAATGCACTTTAAATCAACCCAGGAATTTAAATGTTTTCATGGAAATGTTTAACGATTTATTGGGCACCGTTTCGTTGTCATGAGTGAGACATGGATATCTGAGTCAAGGTCAACTGGTTTTACTTCCCTTTACTTGCCTTTTATATATTACAAACCTATACTGCAGATTATTTTCTAAATAAATTTGTAAATATTTGTACAATATTTAAACGTGGTTCGGATTCCACGTAAAGCTGTAGGTCCCTTAGTTGCCCTGGCTGTTGGGCTATTAATAAATTGCCCTTTCTGAGGAACAGTTGAACTCAGTTAGTAACCAGACTACACTCATCCACATTCATCCTACACTCATAGAACCATTCATATTCGCCTTAAAATACGCACAACGTTGTGTCGGCGTCTTATATGTAAGAATGTAAGAATGTAAGGTGGTAAAGACCAATGCAATAATTGGGCTATTACGTTATTGATTTTGTAGCCCTTGTTGCAGTTTTGGTATCTACAGACTGGAATCTCTTATTCAATGATCTAGATTGTTACAATAGTTTTAGTAACTTTCACACAAGATTGACTGATTGTATGAATAACAACATCTTAGTACTTAACGCATCAACTAATAAATTACTAAAGGCACAAAGAATTAGCCCTTGGACTAATTATGTTCTTCGCAAGCGTATTGAATTTCGTAATAAACTTTGAAAAAATGGAAAATTATGACATTGCCCTAAAAAATATTATGAACGGTTCAAAAGTAGGCTAACAACGGACCTTGACGTTAAGAAAAATCTTTATTATAAACATTTGTTTGAACAATGCAGTAACGCAGGAGATAAGTGGAAGTTGATTAATAAACTTACAGGCCAGAAAACTACACATATTGATAAAATGATATTAAGTTCTGGATAGGTCCTATATAATGAACTTGATATTGCAAACAAATTTAATGAATATTTTGTAAGTGTTGAAACCGAGGTCTCTGTTAGTTGTAACGTACAGGAGTATATAAATGATTATTTATATTTAATTCCTGTATTCCCTTGGGGGACGTAGGGCTGCAACAAATGCCTTCCATCGCACCCGATCCTGTGCCAGCTGCTTTACTTCTTCCCAACTCTTGCCTTCCTCTCCAATCTCCCTCTCGACTGACCTCCTCCAAGTTATCTTCGGTTTTCCTATCTTTCTACTTCCTTGGGGATTCCAATCTCGGGCTTGTCGGCTGATGTTGTTAATGGGCCTTCTTAGTGTATGGCCTATCCACCCAAACTTCCTCTTCTTCTTAATGGTATCACCAATAGGATTTTCATTTGCTCTTCGCATCAATTCCTCGTTTGAAATTCTATCTGGCCAGTATATGTTAAAGATTCTTCGGAGACACTTATTTATGAAGACTTGCAGTTTACTTGTTACTGTTTTAGTGACTTTCCATGTCTGGCAGCCATATAGAAGGATCGTCTTTACATTGGTTTCAAAAATCCTTAATTTTGTCTGTCTTCTTATTTGACTTGATTGCCAAACTGGTGCAAGTTGGGCAAATGCTCCTTTGGCCTTCCTAATCCTACTGGTTACATCTTCATCAGTTCCACCCGTCTTAGAAACAATGCTTCCCAGGTATTGGAATTGTTCCACTTGCTCAATAAGTTTGTTATTCACCACCAGTGGCTGATTATTTCTATTATTTATCCTCATTTCTTTTGTTTTTTCAACATTTATTTTTTAGGCCAACTTTTTCTCCTTTGTTATGAAGGTCTTCAAGCTTTCCTTCCTATATAAATGATAGGCAAGTTAATTCTATTTACCTCAGCCTAGTAGATGCTTCTAAAGATGTTAATATAGTAAATAGCTTGCAAAACAAAAATTCATCTGGTTTTGACAATATGTAATGTTACAAAAATTACTCATTTAATAGCTGAGCCATTGGCAAGACTGATCAACATAAGTTTTATAAATAGAATGTTTCCAACCATGCTCAACAAATATATTGTTGTACCTATATTTAAGAGAGGTGGCCATGAATCGGTAAAGCAGTATCGCCCAGTCGCCCTACTACCAGTTGTTTCAAAACTGTTTGAAAAGGCCATGAGAATAAGATTATTAAGTTTTATTAAATCAACAACATTTTTATCATTTAGACAATTTAGTTTTAGAACAGGGATGAACACAGAGTATCTGATTAGATCTCTCATGACAGTAGCATTTCAAACTTTAAATTCAAATGAAAATGTTTCTGGCTTCTTTATATACTTTAAAAAAGTGTTCGATTTGGTTCGCCATGACATACTCTTGGCGAAATTAGAAGAAGCTGGAATAAGAGGCCCTGCACTTAGTTGGTTCTCTTCCTTTATTGAAAATCGTAAACAGCACTTAAAAGTACTTTAGGTGAGGAGAGCACATTTAACATTGGTGTACCGCAGAGAGCCGGTCTATCTGTGGACTTAATTGCTATGTTTATTAATGATATTTTATTACAATGCTTTAATGGGGAGGCCTTTGCCTTTGCTGATGACATCGTTTTTGTTTACACCACTGATGGTTGAGATAAATTAAAATTATGTATAATTCATGAATTAGACATGCTACATGTACGTTGCTCTTGGTCAATGTCTCTAAGTCTAAAATATTAATTTTGATTTATTCGGTTTAACTTTTCTTGATCAGTTTAAATACCATTTCCCCCAAAATACAGTTAATTGTAACAATTGTGAATCCATTGAATAAGTAAATGAAATTAAATACTTAGGTGTACTCATTGATAGCAAAGTGACTTGTAAAGCCCAAATAAATGCACTACATGCATTAAGAAGGTCGATTGAACCTTTTTATTTTTTAACAAACTTTTGCGATGTCAACTTTTTAAAACAATTGTATTTTGCATTGATATATTCATGTTTTCAGTATTGGATTACATTTTGGGGTATATCATTTGAATCTTTTTTGAACAAATAAATTGTGACTCAAAAATATTTCTTGAGTATCATTTGTTTTAAACATCCAAGGGGTCATATAGAACAACTATTCAAGCAATTAACAGTTTTACCAGTGAAAAACATTTTTATTTTCAAGGTACTTCAAGCATTTACAGAAGGAGTGGCAATCAGGGAACAGATAATTTATTCTACCAAACAAGAAATTCTAGTAAAACTTTTCTTTACTTAGGCCCGAAATATTTTAATCTCCTGCCTCACGATATAAAACAATCTTGTATCTTGCCTTCATAAACTGAAAAACTGATTGATTAATAATATCAAGTAATGATTTGCTGTTTTACATAACATCTTAAGAATGGATAATTATTGTTTTTAGCCACGTTTATTTTTATTATAACTAAATAATCAGCTGTTATACTGGCCTATGTATTTTACTAGTTGTATTATTATTCAATTATCTGTGTGTACTTTGACTAGTGGTTTTGTTTTACACGCCACATAAGCCCCATCAAGTGTCGATAAATAAGATTGGGCATATAACCTATGTATATGGATGGTTTTTAAATTATGTAAAATGCCACAAATTACACGATTATGGTGGTTACAATTTCCGTAATTCACTTGTAAATACTTGTATAGTTTGGGAAATAAAGATTTATTATTATTGTAATATATAGCAGAAGAAATCGTTATGACATAAATGACGTAGTTGTTATGAACATAACATAACTTATTAAAAAAATAACAATTTAAAGGAGTAATTAAACATATAAATAATAAAAAATTTAAATAATCGAAATGAAAATAAATTCAAATATTAATATATCAAATTAAACATATTCTCTCTCTCTCTCTCTCTCTCTCTCTCTCTCTCTCTCTCTCTCTCTCTCTCTCTCTCTCTCACTCTCTCTCTCTCTCTCTCTCTCTCTCTCTCTCTCTCTCTCTCTCTCTCTCTCTCTCTCTCTCTCTCTCTCTCTCTCTCTCTCTCTCTATCTCTCTCTCTCTCTCTCTCTCTCTCTCTCTCTCTCTCTCTCTCTCTCCTCTCTCTCTCTCCTCTCTCGCTCTTCTCTCTCTCTCTCTCTCTCTCTCTCTCTCCTCTCTCTCTCTCTCTCTCCCTCTCTCTCTCTCTCTCTCATATCTCTCCTCTCTCTCTCTCTCTCATCTCTTCTATCTCTCTCTCTCTCTCTCTCTCTTCACTCTCTCTCTCTTTCTATCTAGATCTATTCTAATCTATCTATTATCTCTCTCTCTCTCTCATATCCCTCCGCTCTACCCTCCTATTCCTAACGAATAATTATAATTTATTTGTATTATATGAGGTAGAAGATGTTAAATTCACAAAAATTTTCAATTCGACATTTGTAAACTTCCAATGTTTAAATTAATTACTAAAAAAATCTCAACATAGTTATTAATTTTGCCCATTTTAAAATACAAAGTTTATGCTCATACAAATAATGTCTGGCATTCTGTTTCTCCGCTTTCTTATATTGCATGGATTGTTTATATTTATTTCTCACTATAAAATCGTTACTAGCCTCAAAATCTTTATTTTCTTTAAATTTTTAATATCAGGACTTAATTGTTTCAGTATATCTCTTATTCTATCCATATCATTGAGTCATATAAAAGTAATCAGTTTGGCCTTTACCTATAGGGTGTATGTCAGTTAAAACAATAACATGTTTACTCGAAAAATTTTTATACATGTTTAAAGACAATGATATTTGAGAATTCTCATGTGGAAATATTCACAAATCTCGCAATCACATTATGTTCTTCTCTCTGTGTTGAAAATTAACAAATGGGCTATTCAAAATATCTTGTTTGTAAATTAGTTTTATGTTTCAATATTAATACTGTCCTCAAAGTCATAGAAATTAATTTAGGTCTCAAAACAATAAAAAATATTGCAATTTCTAAGGTTTGTACATAAATTAATTAGGTTTACTATTTCTTAAGTAATCTCATATACTTATATTTAAAAGATAATCATATAAATGAATTATATAATATAAAAATATGTACATATATAAAATCAATAATAAATATTTTTACTATTCGCTGATTATTTCGCGTAATTGTATAAATTTATTTTGGGACATCAGTAAATGGTTTTTACGCAAAAGCTTAACATGATAAATTTACACTAATACACATAACGTGTGAATTAAAACACTTATATACTCTAATGTTTATTACTGAAATTCTTCAACTAATATTTAGTTTCTTTATCTAGATGCTACTTTTGTCTGGGTGGGACGGACAATAATAAAGTTCTCCAACATGACGGACACAATGCTACGGGAGGTTGTCCGACGTTCAAACTGAGGGGCCACAGAGAGAAGGGCTTCCGAACCGCGGTGGATGTTGGCCAGCAGCTGATGTCTGAGATTATTAGACCATTGGTACAGCTCCGGAACATCTGACGGAAATGTGCAATTCTTCTTATCCCTTACGTACACTTCTCCACTGCCTCAATACAACACAGAATGTAAGATCAAATAATATAAATAGGGCGTGGTAGAAATGCGGCAACAATCCGAAAAGTCCAACGTTACTCATTTTTGTCATCAGAAAGAAGTGAACACTTGTTTTACGGTATTTCGAAACTTTCAATCATAGCACCGACACGCAGTACCAGTGGTTACTCCATGTTGCTGAGCGTACCACATTTTTGATATGACTTGGGTGTGTAAAAACTCAGTGTATTTATTTACCTCACCGCCCATCACCATATCACGTACCTGTGTCATATCACCAGCCACCAACCTATATACGTAACGTTCCGCACTTTACCACTGACCACCATTACCCTTACGTTGCATTAACTCACACCCGCCCAATATTACAAGTACGGATTGGCCTTTTTCTCACCGTCACCCATTACACGTACAGAAATGTCTAATGTTGTGTTCTGTATAATACAAAGAACACTTGAAGTTTGCTTAGAAACCATCCATTTCTTATTCCAATCTCAGTTTGCTGACTGATATTTCTAGATATATGGGTAAATTCTGTTCTCTTGGTTGTCCGTGATGTTGTAAGGCCATTGAAACAACTTATTTGAAGGTTCACTTGCATTGACAAAGAAAAGCCTTTTGCTGTGATGAGCGTTTGTGACGATCAATATTTTTTCTTAGATACAATTGTTGATTCAATACAGCAAGTTTTAATGTACCAAACACAGACTAGGACAGGAATGTATGGTTATTTTATTTTGTAAATGAAAGAAAAATCTTATTTTGTGTCCGCAAAATGCTATTTGCCTATATGATTATTTACAATTTGCATAACCCCTTTTTGTTATCGCCAGTGGTTGTTACTCGATTGCTATCTTGGAAATAACCATTTCAGTACTCTAATAACCTTTGAGCCTCTAATCTCTCATTCGTTATGCTCATTAGAAGTTCATGGCAGCTATGGATTTTTGATTTGTAGTCTCAAATATCCATTTGTGCAAAAGAATACAAACACATAACGCTCGATGATAAGAGATACGTAACACTTGAATTTATATGTGAGGTCTCCAGTGAATTCAGTATGTCAATAGCTTGTCCGTAGACGTAAAATAACAATTTTCCACTCTAAAAACTAGTTTAACATGATAAATCGTACACGTGAACTCGCAATCTGATACTATCTTGCTTTGTTTTACAGCTTTCGTGAGTGAACTAACTTGTACTTGTGCCGATACAGAGACTTGTATAAAAAATTTGTATTTGGAGTAAAAACGACACTAAAGCATATTCCATTTTCACATATAGTTTATATTTAAAAAAAGGGTATAAGCATCCTTTATATAAGGCGATGTCGATGAACAATACTATGTTAAGAGGTCTTACCGACAGTTTCGTCCAATTTATATTGTTTAGTAATAAGTATGACAATTGTACTAGCTTTCTGACCCACGCACAAGTATGAGGTAATTTTGTATACTTTCTTGGATTAAGGACGACCCTTATTAGGCAAATTTATTACATTTAAATGTTAGTGGCTGACATTTTTTGTCCATGATGTTAATCCGATGAGATACAAGTTGTTGTATTAGATTACGTTTGACATACCGTCCGTATTGAGAAGTTCTATCAAATATATGTTTATGTTATGTCCTTGTTTTCTTGCTTGACTTTAATATATCTTAATGCTAATTTTCGTTAATGCATCTGTCAATTTGTTGGGATTCTGAAGTGAAGGGCCAGATAATTATGCAAATATCAACTTATATTTCAAAATAAGCTGAATAAACCAATGTTTGTTTTTTTTTCTCTGTTTTCTAAAACAAAACGTATATAAAATGAATGAATAATTTCAAAACAAAATTTTTTTCACCTATATTCTATCTCTTTGCATACAAGTAGTGGACAATAACTAGATGAGCTGGTGAATAATATTAATCAGAAATAGGTATTTTGAATAATAAACATTTTTGTATTTTAAAATAAAATTTTAAGGTTTTCCTCTATTGTAGGTTGATTTTTAATATCTAATAATATTTTGGTCCACACATATAATTTTGTAAGTAATCAATGAATCTAATTGTTACTGTCTATATTTATTGCCACTTACCATGCACATATGGGGACACATCTGTCCTTCCGTAATAGATGCATTTTACCATGGCATTCAATGGGGTGGGAGCTTTATAAGGGAAGCCTCTATAGGAAATTATTAATGGCATTATAGATTAATGGATATTAATAATATGGTAGATTAATATTCAGCAACACACGCATCAGTACAATGTTACTAGTATTAGGAATATTATACTTGTTATCATATACTGTGAAGGTCAGTAGTAATTACTTCTCCGTGGAATTTGTATCTCACACCACCTCCACCCATACACGAAAAACCAGGTTTATTTTAGATTCTACCTCCAACACCCTTCCCATTACACAATATACAGTGTAAATTACTACCACCAGCCCCTCCCTATATAGTCGTTCGCCTTTTACACTCACCTCTGCCCATCCATACCCTTACGTCCGCAGTTAAACACACCAGCTCCCAATTTATACACGTACGATGGTATTTATCCACCCGTACACCATACAAAGTACAGTGTAATATACTGACATCAGCCCAACCTCCTATTACAGTACGTTCACATTTATAACCTACCTGCCAACCAATTCCCTTACGTAAAGGCTTTAACCACCACGCCACAATATATACAAGTACGATGGCATTTACGCCACCTACGCCCATCAATATAGAAGTACAGCTGGTAATCATCACCAGCCACACCTATTATACGTCGTTCGCATTTACCTCCACCTGCCCAACCTTACATTACGGTTGGTAATTACCACGCACCGGCCAATCTATACACGTACGATGGCATTTATCCCATCCGTCACCCATACACGTATGCGTAGACGTTAACTCTCACCCTGCCCACCAACACGTACGCCACTTTCATTCACGAACTTCTCGGTGAGGTATTTACCCTCACTCGTCCTCCATCAGCATATACTCGTGCTAGTGGTTGTGACATCAACCTTCTATCCTTGACGACGTGCAGTGGTAAATGTCCCACCTTCCTATCCATACTCAGTGCAAGTGGTTAATGACCATACTCGCAGTTCCTATAAGCGTACAGTGATATTGATCCAAACGTCCTTCGATCACGCATTCGGTGGAATTGACACGTATTTCTTAAATATATTATTCTTATATATAAGATAATTTTATATTTTTCACAATATTAGTTATTAATAATTATGTTATGAAAACAATTTTAAATGTTTAGTACAATAAACGTAGAAGGAGAGTATAAAAAGAAGCCCAGGGCTTAAGCTAAAGTCTTTAAAGTCGAGCGCCCCCTAAGTCAGATGCACCCGTATTTTTGTGTAGTTAGCTCTATATACTTTAGTTTATAGAACCAAGGAAGATTCTCTGTGGTTATTATGTTCTTGTTTTGTTAACGTTTAAAAAATAAATTATTCAATTTTTAATCATTCAATGTTATTCATTGAAAATGTTGCTAAAATTAATTTATCTGCAATGTATATATGTCTACAAACGGTTCAAATTGTGACGGCTTCACCGGTACTCTTGATATGATGACTTAACATTCTCTTTTGTACCAATTTAATGAGTATGTAAATAAGGATTGGGTTTGGTTTTCAGATTGAGGTACAGTGTCTATGTGAAAGCACTGTGAGATGGCGCGATCTTTTCGTGGAGGTTATCCTCAGTTTTTGTTCTAATGTTGCTTGGAGTTTTATAGTATATGAGGGAGAATTCCATTTTTCAGGTGTATGTTTATTCCATTATAATCGGCAGTTGTTTGTAAATAGTGTTCAAGTACATTATTAGTCTTCTATGGCAGGATCTAGTACAAAAATTTACTTTCATAGTGTCTGGATAAATATCCTGGATCTCATCAAACGCAATAAGAATAATCTTGATGATTTGTGGTGTTTTCATTTGTAGTTAATAACAAGTGTAGTGTGGTTATTGGCCTAGTAAGGCCTCATATTCATATTATGAATCCAAATAACGGGTATCTGTAGTTTTCCGCACGACTCTTAAGTGGCTCTTATATATGTAATACTCAGACGATCAGAAGAGGCATAGAGGCTAAGGACGGTGAATTTTTTTTCTTATCGTTCTTAGAACTCGGTAACGAAGAAATGCATACACTAATGTCTAACAGAAGAACAAAAACAAATAAGAAGTAAGGCGGGCTATTCGAGCGGATCTCGCTCCTGATGCTTTACGGCACACTCTCCCCCTCACAAAATAAGGGGCCACAGACCCTCAACCCCAGGCCGATCCCTTCTACAGCATCCACAAAAGAACCAAAACCTTGCTTGAAATATAATCTACCGGGACTCGAAATGAAAATACCAAAACAAGGGGACTCAATGAGAGAACCTTGGAGAGATAGCTTGACTCCAAGCTAAGAAAATGAGAGAAAGGGGGAAACCTGGACAGTTAGGGGATAACAAAGTAGGTGATCAGTCTCTCTACATCCCGACACCCCCTGTTTTCGCGTTAAACATCTTCCATGGCAGCGGGAACCAACCCTGGTAAGGCTTCAAGTGAGAAACACGAGCTTCACGGAAAACCCCTGCCGCATGGGGATCTACCTGTAAGGCCAGTTTTAGTAACTGGAGAAGAAAATTACTTCTGAATGCGGTAGAGGGACCGTGCACATAAAACTCACATACGAAGCTGCCCTTCTTCTCTACCGGAACCAAACTGATCGTGATGGGCTTGTGACAATAGAGCCAAAATAGCCCACCACCTGGGTGAGAATTGGGCCTACGGGACACGTTTTGTACCTACCTCCTACACAGGCTACCTCTTGGGATCCGAACCAGTCTTCTGCGCTTTTGGATGCTTCCTCTGTCACTACCCGCGACATTCAAAGATACACGGCGCTTTAGGTAGATAGTAATCACTAAGACTCTTCAAGTTTGAAAAGGGTTGTTCGCGGGGAAAAACCACGGGGAAGGATAAAAAGGGCACAGGCACTGTGCCTCTATTGTTTAGACGAGTTGAAAGCCTCGGTGGAAATCGGAAATAGCAAAATGATAGCGTGGATCTGAGATTGTGGATGGGACTTGCATGGGATGCTGTGGTTAGGTAAGGTGAGATGGACATAAAAAAAAATGGGAGCTGGTTGACATGAAAAAAAAAAAACACCGGAAACTTGTCCTTTAGAATGTGTTTTGTTACCTACTGTTTGTGTTTTACCACAACAACACCTATAGTATTATTAAGTTGAATTTACCTTATAGTTCTGTCAAGAGCGTGTAGGATTATAGAGATAGATGTTACAATATTTATTGCATTAAGCTAAATTTTTTATTTTTATTATTATTTTTATTATGTAACTTTTATCTCATTCATCGTATACATTTTGTTTTTTGCATTTTTTACATGAGAATGCTTATTAATAATTATAGGTGAATGGAGACATTTTGAGCCAGTAAGTAGTCATTGAAGGTGAGAACTCGGGTTCGTAGTGCTGAAGACGTTATTCGGGATAGTCATCAAGTTGCTTAGGTCTTTAGTGTATTTAGGGGAAAATACTGGATTAGTTTTAGGGATTCGGGGAGTTTTTCCTTGAGACTCA
Organism: Stictocephala bisonia; assembly: GCA_035578905.1. Lineage (NCBI taxonomy): Eukaryota > Metazoa > Arthropoda > Insecta > Hemiptera > Membracidae > Stictocephala > Stictocephala bisonia. Next base: position 37,991 of record JAQJVL010003221.1, on the reverse strand, counting down.
GAGATTAAACCATGTGTTCAGGGTTTTCTAATTTTAGGCCAAACGAGACGTTCAAAGAAATCAGGTATTTTGTAACTTCCTAATTTTACTTTACGATTTTTTTTTTCAGGCCCGTTCCAGACAAACAACGTCACCTTATTTGAGGGGAGAACTCAAGCGCTTCACAATCAAGATTTTCTCCTACTGAATTTATGGAAAATGTTACAAGGAGAATTTAATGTTTCTTATAATTTGTTTCTTATTGTTGCGTTGTTATCATTCAATGAAAGTATTTTTCTTTTTCCACCCTATGGTTCTGTGAACAATACGGGGTGCTGGCGTTGGTTTCGTGTGGGTACAGGTGTGAGGATAATTTCACATACATTCTATATATTTAACCGATGGCAAATCTGCCTGCAATCTAGCCACCAGATAGTAGGCACTACTTGAGTAAGTAAGTTGCTGTGCTCGCCTGATAAATGTAGTTTATTCGCTAGTGATTTCAATTTCAGAATTGTTGGATACGCAATATAAATATATGCGAAAAATTAATATAATTTATGTCACATATTATGTCCCTTTGGTTTAATCTAAAATAGTTCTCATTATAAAATAACAGTTTACTTCTATTTACTTCAAGAAAAATTTAATTTCTATATGTACGGTACGTAAAAATTAGTAGGAAAAGATCAATGAATATATCACTGTAAAAGAATATATTTTTGATTTTATATAACAACCTATCATCCACAAAATCTATGCATTGAACGCATTTTGCAGGTGATCGTATGAATTTCACATAATGTACCAACTAAATCATATTCTACTATAATAAAAATACAGCTAGATATAAAGCGCTTCTTATACATACATAATTTTCTACATTGTAGTACAAAATAGATTGTTACTTGCGGCCCCGAATTTCATTGAATTCTAAACATATTTCGGATTTAGAGATACAGTTTCAGGATGATTACTCAGCTTTTTAGTAATAGATTTACCTACCTTATATAGGTAATAAATTATACTAACTTAAATGTAGTTCAATCTGTAGTTTACCTGTAAGTCTTTTGAACCTAGTTGTTTCTCCATAAGGTGACATTCACCAGTGGATCATGTACGAATACAGAGTCTCATCCTAGCAATGAACAGCTAGAAAGGGTGTTAGTCGAAATTCGCAAAAAGCGCAATGAGAGAGTGCCTTCGCCGTCCGGTGGATGTTGGCTAGAAGTGAATAGTCTGAATTTTTTGGAACATCTTTCTCCCAAGAGATCGGACAGCTGTGGTTGTATCGTCTCCTCTTTTCCTTCTGCGAACACTTTCAACTTGTGACTTGCTGATGGCCATAAAAAACTAATTTGTATCAAGACTGAAGACTAACTCTTCCCACATTAATTCCTTGATAAGTTTATGTTCCTTCCTACGTAAAATACTGGTAAGCAAATCCACTTCATTTATAATTCTCGGTACATAATGATTTCGGCACTGAACTGCGCTAGCTCTGTTTAATTTGTGGTTAGATGTTATAGACAAAGAGCCCTTGGAGTTCGTAGAAAACTCATTCTCTTCTATACATCTCCTAATCTGTGCACAGTATAATCCTACGCTTTTGTCGTCCCTCGAATGGCCCCTCGACATGTGGAATGCCTTAAAGGTAACTTATTTGTCTTGTTCAAGTTCATTGGTGTTCAAAAAATCCTTTAGTTATCTGCGCATTTTTGAAGATAGGCAAAACCTTATTGTTTTGAACTAATTATACAGCGCGCAAACAATAAACTTAGGTGTGCGCCGAGCAATATTTGAAAAAACTGGTTATTTGTTTTGTAAAGGATAGTGAAATATTTCCCATCAGAACATTTTTTGACTACAAGACATACGCCTGTGATACGTACATGCAGGATCTTAAAGCCAGTGGACATTATCTTGAAATAGGTTTTTCCAGGTATCATTACGTCGTCCAGATATCCAACCTCCTTTCATCAGCTTCCAAGATTTGTTGTGGTGCGTTGTTTTTGTGGTTTTTGTTAATCCTTGATTCCCCATCTGATTAATGAATACACTGGTAATTATTGTCTAACTTGAATCTCTATTGTTTATTGCTTTCATATCTTCTGTTGATTCTAAACTTCAATGATTTGTTTAAAGTATAGATGTTTTCACTCCATAAAATATGTGTTAACAGAAATGTAGCGTAGGCGATTTTCTCTTTGCTTTGTTCAAGTGTTTGTAAAGTGTTTAACTGATTCTAATATACCAATAATATCTTTTCAACTATATAGTGAATATCTAAACTGACCTAAATTCAGACTCCTATTTTTATTCAGTATTCTGCATCCAGATATTTATGTATTGCTTAATATGCACCCTTTTCCAGTGGTTCGATACATCTGCTGGCGTTGAATGGTTGTTGTGATAAACTGGGTTGCCTTGTCAACTGCCCCATCACCCGATGCACTGAACCTCAGTGACAATTGTTGGAGTGAGGTGTTCTTAATCAGTCCCCTAATCTATTGCATACTTTTTGTCAGCCGTAACACAAGTTTTAATTTGTTGTAGTTAAACTAATAGTTCTTTGAAAAATGAGATTATTAAATTTAAATATCAAGAGATATCTTACGAACTAACTTATTTTAAATTATTGAAGCGTTTATATCTAATAATGCGGATTTTGGTTCGGTTTTACTATTAAGTTATTTTTTTTTAATTATATTATTTTGAAAACAAATAATATAAAATCACATTTTTAATTTATGAATAACAATTATAACTACAGATCAGTTCACGTTATGTATTAAACATTTCTCTTCTTAACTAGGGATAGATCTCTTCAAACATCTTTACGTAAACTCCCTCCGTCACTCACTGTGTCCGTTTTACTTGGCTCAATCTGCCCGGCGTGTGTATAGTATTGACCTGCCTTATTACAATCGTCCTTGGTATTAAAGGACAGCCTCTATAAGTTATTAGGAAAAATGTAACCACAGTTAAAATAGTTTAATGGACCATTCCTTTACAATCGTTTTTTTTTTTAGGTGGGCCGCGTATCTTAATTACTCCTGTTGCTGTGTAGGGGTGCAGTGGGCCACAGGTATTTACCTCAGATACAATACGGGAGGCGAGGATGGATGGGTGTGTTTAGATACCACTGCTGCGTGAAGTGGTGGTTTAGTGGATTATATATCACTGTTTCGTGGTAGGGGGGGATGGGCTGGTGAGTCAATAACACTTAACACTGTAGGTGTCCTGTGGTCGGTGGGCGTCTTTATTAAATCAGGTACGTGTAAGGGGGGGTCGAGTGACTGTCATTTAAATCCTTGACACTAGTAGGGGTAGGTGTGTTGTGATTAAATAAATACCTGACGTTAGAGGGTAGTTGTGGGTGGGTCATTTCCTGCTCCACAATTGTAGGGGTAGTTGTGGGGGGGGCTATACCACTGGTCGTGTAGGGTGGATGGTTGGTTCTATACCTATCTGTGCGTTTATTGGTGTTAAGCGGATCAATATCACTGTTACGTGTTGGGTGTGATGGAGTTGGTAGGTCTATATACAACTTAGCACGTGTAAAGGGGTGCGGTTAGTGAGTAAACACAATATATCGAGTTTAGGCGGTGGCGGTAGAGGTTGTCAAAATTCGACTCATTTACCTGTAGGGGTCATTGGCATGGCTTATCACACTCGAGTATTGTAGGGGTGGCAGGTTTGGGCCTCAATATAGTACAATGTAGTTGTAGGGGTGGGTGGGTGGTCTTTATTACTGTACGTGTAAGGGTGGGTCAAACGATTCAAATAACACTTGACAGTGTAGGGGGGTTTGGGTGACGTCTTTACTATCTGTTCGTGTAAGAGGGTGGTCTGGTGAAGTCAAATTACTACTTGAGTTTTGTAGCGGTGGCGTGGGTGATTAAATAATAACTTGACACGTTTAGGGGTGGGTTGGTGGGTCATTACCGCATTTATTGTAGGAGGTAATTGAAGGTGGGTCACTACTTAACTACTGGTAATAGTTGGGTGTGATGGGGCGGTCTATCCAACCACTGAACTATCAGTCTTGGGCGTGGCATGGATGGGGCTTATATCAATCTGCTTGCGTTTTTGTAGGTGGTTAAGTGTGATCATAACAATACTCACTCTTACGTGTAAGGGGTGTGGTGGATCCGTGAGTAAATAATACAATGGAATCGTTAGGGCGTGGATATGGCGTGGAGTCTCTAGCATGGTCGTGTAGGGTGTTGTTGGAATGGCCCAATATTTCACATAGTACGCCGTAGTGCGAGGCGTTGGGTGCAGTTATTGTTACTATATGTTACGTGTTAATGGGGCTACCGTTTTTCTTTGCTGTCGGGTGAGATATATCTAAATCGCAAATACTTTATACTGCAATGACTATATTTAAAAAATTTTATTTTTGCATGTGGTACATACCTATCTAACAGATATAAAACATCCATCTCGCTCCACATCTAGTAAGCCTCTGTCAAATTTACTAATTTACCGGTCTGCAGTCTCAATACTCTAATCACAATTCCCCAATCCCTACTTCTCGACAACGGTTGTCATGTCTTTGGTTATCGTGGTTCACCCAGTTGTATGCCATAAAACTCGATCCACACTATTAAATGCTATGAGACTCTTAACAGCGTTTTAAGTCGAGTTTTTAACACCTTGTAACGTTGGGCATTCTCATTAATTGAATCCGGCTCATATTGTTTACTAAACGACACTTGCGCCGTTGTGTGGGCAATGCGTTCGTGGAAATAACAGTCCTGTGGTTCACCAGTTCAGTAGTTTTAATTTTGTCCTCTCGTGTCAGTTGTGCAGCTTATTTGTCGCAGGACTCCATGTGTCATGACACTTATTTGAGCATGATAAAATCCAAGGTTGTTTCCAGTAATGTATAAGGCTATGCATTCTTTAACACATTTTGCACATTATGTAAATGTTTTCTTTGCAAGGTTTCTTCTGACTCCTTCAACTTGTGAAACAAGGTCAGAAACCGCTTGGTTTTGCAATGTTAAAATGCTTCTGCTATAATGATTGTTTGCAGAAGCTTCCCATGGCACAGACACCGGACGTGAGATGCTTGGTAGCAATCAGGTCTTATCCTGCCACCATTATTAATGAAAAAGGAGAGTTTTTTTTTTATGGAAGAGGGCCTTCGATCTCCTCAATATAACTCTTACTCATAGTACCCTTCTTCCCTTTGACACATGATCTGTGCGAAGTGAACGTATTCGCAGGTCCAGTAAGTAGGGGTGGAACATGACAGTACAAGGTGCGAATTATTACTGATAATATCTATCCAGTCTTGGCCTGGACATTTCGAATACCAGCGCTATCTAGCTAACCCTCAAGCTGTCAAAGTCTGTCGCCTTAGAACACTCGGCCACACGGCTCTCGACCAAATATGTCTTTAAAAATGAGACATATCTTTCGGACAAAATTTAAGGAGTGGAGGAAAAACTACTCTCATTTTGAAATGGAATGTTATCAATTGCGTCAATGGTGTAAATGATCTCTTTTTCGCTAAACATTGAAATTAATTTCTATGGTGGCAATACTGTAAACATTGGAATAATCGTAGTAGCAGATAATATAAAACTATTGAAAACAGGTGGATAACATTAAAATAAATGAAGAAATGATGTTTATAAATTACCATGGCATTTACAGACATTGATTAATTATCTTTTACAACAAATGAAAACCTTCTAACAAGAATACTCTTGACAAGTGCCTTTGCTCTGTTTATTTTATAGCCGGATTTTAAAATCAAAGGTATCTATGGATTGTTATTTAAAATTTGCAGATAAAATAAAATTTTGTTATGCAGATGTTTAATAAAAAAGTCAATGGGTTATTTATGTTATTTTATCTTTTAACTTTTATCATGGTGCCATTTAAAAAAATAAAAAAGTATAATTACATGTTTATTTTTTATTGTTATCTTACCCTTTATACCAGGCTTTGTTAATATTTGCCAAGTTTCAAATTTTTAGCTCATAACCTCTATGTTTGAAATTTTTATTTATATAAAATAATCATCACATACAGACAGTCTTACACCCATACAGACAGATTGGCCATGTGTCTCATAGGACTCTCTTTTGCTTTTTTTATGTCTTAGTATCATTTCCTGAAGTGATGATGCCATAATCTCTATAGCATATAAATATACCCTACAATATTTTAGAACGTCGCTATACATCGATCTCTTAAATATTAATAGAGGTGTTTAAAAAAAGGAGACCAATGCTCGGATCTAAAAAGCTATTACACTTAAACATTTACTTGTTATAAAAGGTTTGACTAACTTAGAAAAATAAGTGCTATATAAGTTGTTTTTTTATGTTTCGAGAAATGTTCTAACAAATATATTGGACCCACATGACAACCCTTAATTAAATTATTCCTTCCCGGCTCAATGTCTAGAAACAAACCAACCCTCCAAACATTATAATTATTAACTCAAAAGTCATTAATTTCTAGATAAAATGTGTGAACTTTTTCTCATTTATTTATATTTGCGTTGCCTGCAGCTTACTTGTTGGCTTATTTGCCATATCGCCAAAACTAATTACTCCGTATCGTTATGGTTTTCTAACTGTTTATCGGAGAGTAAAGTTGTGAATACCCTTCAGTTAGATCCTTACTCAATTAACCCTCACCCTCTTCCTCACCCTACTCCAAAGGTGTTCTGAACAGGATAGAACACTCCAAAAATTGCATTACAATATTCAATCAAATCATTTAAAAATAATACCGCTATATAACGTGATTTTTTTTACAAGTTTATTTCCCTAAGACTCATCTATAGTGACAACGTTATTTTCAATAATTTTTAAAAAGCTATATAAATACTGGCTAGCATAATGTGCGCGTTCTTCGTCATTTGTCGAGATTACTGTTTTGTTCATCTGTATTTACGAGACATCCCAATGTAATTTTTTTTATATTCAGAGTAGTTTTTTACTTACTTACTCTACCATATATTAAAATATAAGTCCTATTTAAAATATTACTTCTCAGTGTGGACTTTTTTTGGAAACGAACATCAAAACAATAAAACCATAGTTAACTAATTATGTGGTAATGTTTTACTCTTTTAACGTATTACTGTAACACTCTGATAAATAAGCTAAATTATATTAACACCTATATGTGAAATAGTACATAATATTGGAGATTACACCTCAATAATATATCTGCTTAAGCACTAACTGAATTAAACTACGATAACTCATTATAATGCTAACTAGATCTAATAATCTCTTATTAAAATAATGCATGGTAAACTGTTTTCTATAAATCATATAAAAAACTAATTCAAACATAATTAAATGTTTAAAATAATTAACAATATATTTTAATTTAAACTAAAATAAATACAATGAATTAGAATTTTAATTGTAAAGTCAAGGTAAAGTTTTAACTCGAAAAAAAACCATTTTGTGTTTATTACTAAAAAACTTGTAATACACAATTGTGTTTTACCACTCAAGAGCCTTATCGCGCCAATATTTAAGATCAAACATTTAGTTATGGTTTGAAGTTTTGCATTTACTTTTCGGGATTAAGTGCAACTTTTAGTTGTGTTGACAAAACATAAAGTTCTCCAGCATAACGGCCAGAAGGGATGTAGTCGACGTCAAAGAGGGTACAGGGGAGAAGGGCCTGCGGAACCCGGCGAGTGGTCTGTTGGCCAGCAGCTGATGTTCTGAGCCTCTTTTAGATCCCTTCCCACAGCTTGGATAACTGGTGGTCTATGGCATTTTGTGTTCTTCTAGTACACAATCTCAACTGACAAATAATAAAAAGGATGAAAGTAAAAATATGAAAATTAATCCGCTGCAGCATTTCTCAAAAGTCCATGTCCTTCAGCATATGCTCATCATAATGATTAATACAGGCATCAAAATTTCAATTATAAGCCGAAGCATTATCATTTTGTGTGCACACGTTGCTGTTTAACTGCCGATGCTGTTGTTTGTAATCCATAGATCCTTGAAGTTCTGCTTAGAAACAGCCATTTTTTATCCACTCTCAGCTTTTTTTGACGCTATCGCTCAGGTCTTTGACCTGTGGTGACCTCTTTGTCGCCTTCGTGATGATGAGGGTCTTGAGAACTTATTTTCAAGTGCTTTTAAATTGACATGGATGAATTCCTTTTGTGTTGGTCTTTTTGAGCTATTTGATACAATATTGTTGTTAGATACAATATTGATACAGACAGAAAAAGTTTTATGTACAACCAAAGAATTGGAATGAGGTTATCTACTTTGTAAATGAAAGAGACTCCGCGTGGTGTCAAACTGCATTGCCTAGGAAAATTACCAATTGCATTACCCCATTTGTAATCTATCAGGGATGTACGATTGCCTTGAACCAACAATTTCCTGTAACTATAAAACTTGAGCTCTACATCTCTCTTAAATTGCTTGCAAGTACATGGCAGCTGAGCTTTTTGTTTTGTAATCCCATATTCCATTTAGCATAGAACATATGCAGGAATGTGGACTATTATAAATCTTGACCTTTGTGGAGATATTTGGGTTCCATTGATTCGGCTGTAATCTGTCCATGGACTCACGTAAAGAACGACTTTCTTACTCCTCGAAAACTAATGACAAAATAATATCGGTGTACGCTCAACTGATATCTTGCTTTGTTCCAGCGTCGTGTGGTGAAAACTGTACCTTGTGCATATCAAAGCCTCTTGTAAAAAAATGTATCTTAAAAGACCTATTCGCACTTCCATTTTGTTTACAGTTACTGTAAAACTGTCCCAACAATTATATTTCCTGATGACAATAATAAGTTTCATCAAAGTATTTTTCAGCGTTAATATATTGTTTCCAGCACAGCAGAATAAATATCTATCCATTGTGGCAAAATAGGTTTTGAATGTGAAAAAGTAGAAATTGTATTATGCTGCACCTTATTGGCACCTAACCACATTACCTGGAGTGTCCGACACTGTTTGTCCACATGTCAAATGAGATGCAAAATTCGTTTTATATAATCTATGTATCGACATACCGTCATATATTGAATGAAGTGTTAATATAATTATGTTCTTGACACCATTCATCAATTTATTGACTTGAATTTTTGTATTACTCACTCATGGGTATATTAATATTTGTAGATATTAGAAGCTCAAACTAACATTTAGTGAAATAAAAATTTATTGTATCGATAAACTTTATTCCAGCATAATGCATTTATAGATATATAACTCTTTAGATTAATTGCGGGCAGAGTAAAGATGCCAAAATACTATAAAATATCAACATTAGTAAAATGAGCTGATTACCTTGTTTACAAAATAATAAATGAAAGAATCGCAGAAAAAATGACAAAATACAATTATTCCCCAGATTATTTTTCTTTTAGAATGCTGAATATGAGTAATATGATTCATCGGAATTTGTTCCTTTTTATCCCTTGTGAGGCTTTTTAATCATTTACCTTCTCTTATTACTCCGTAGCTATAAACTAATATTCAGAAAAGCTTGTAGGAAGTTTTACACTTTAACTGTTTTCATAAGAAAATATATTCAATAGCACTTTGGTTATAAACATAATCTATTCAGTAAAATTAGTCACACTTTTATATTCTCATTTAATTTTTTCTACCCTAAATTCGTATATATTTATGCAAGTTTTTAGCATCCTACAAATAGTTTTACTAGTTGATTTATTTTGTATTAAACAAGTACAAAGTTAAAGTTCTATGGCTGTATTATTTTTATCAGTTGTATTTTGGGTTTATAAACTGGCACATCACTTGGACCTACTTCCAATGGCTTAAAATATTGACTCTCCGAACTCCACCTACTTCTCTGTTGGACAGGTATAAGGACGGATCGCTCACCAGTAACCAGTCAATGGAACAGCCAATCTCAATGTCTCGTCCGAACGTAGTTATCTATAAACCCACCTGTAAACTCTTATAAATTTACTAATTCTAAAACACACTTACTCCAGTTACTGTAATACATGTCTATGTACGATTTTCTGTACCACCATAAGGGAGCAAGAGCTAAGCCGACTAAAACACAATGTGAATACAAGTGAGAATATTTAAAATTTAGACTTTATTTTAGCCCCCTATAACATAACCATTACTGTAGGATAGTTGACATTATATAATACAATTTTTTTTTTGTTTATTTAACTACTAAGACACTGATCGTCATAGCAGTTTTGGCTCAAATATTAGCGGGCTGTGACATGAGTGTTTTGAGTGTTGTTGACCAAGTGTAGTCATTGATCCTAACGATGGTCAAATGTTCCTAGATAAGATGCTATTTATTTATACCAGATCAATAAGCAATGGCAACTAAGGGACCATACAGCTTTGTTCTCTAAGCCCAAACAAATTTCGTTGTATTAGTGTAATTTTCAGTCAACTACTGACAGTTGACATCTGTTATCCTACCTTTCAACACAGTTGAAACACTTGACTTATAACACTAATTATGTTGCCCACGATTGATCTAGGTAGTATCCTCCGTCGCCGTCGCTCACAAACTTTGATGCGTCGATCGCTATGTTGGTAGTAGGAGGATCCATTCATTAAATCATATGCCTTAAAATCTCCTTAACACTCCGTCCCTAAGTAACTGGTGACTTCACTGCGCCAATGAGTGGCGGAAAATATAATTTAAAATCTTCCAGCTAACAAACATAATTTTTGATTGATTTAATCTTTCAGTATTACTTTTTTATTTCCTATAATAGCCATTGCTGCGTCACAGTAACTGTTATACCTTTGCCATGTAAAATTATAGGTTATCTAGCAGTTATTAATAAAATGTAGGACTATTACCATTCGCCAATAGTTCGGTATTCCTAAAATGGCATATTTCATTCGCCCTGTTTTGTACAATAATATTTGCTTAAAAACAAGTATTTACCTTATTCATCCTATAAAGCATTTTTATGAAATCAATTCTTTAACTATGGAATTATCAGGCCATTAAAAACGAAATAATCCTGTACTAGAAAAATTGTAATTTCATCGAAATTACTTAATCTTTCAGTATTTGTTGATCAGTGACAACTCGGTCTTCGGTGCTATCTACAACATTTACAAGATAATTAGACATTCCCAAAATAATGTGATGTGATTTCCTCAGTGAACTACGAGACTACAGTCAGTTAGTTTTCTCATTCAATCTTAAAACATGCTGACCAATAATTGCACCTTTAAGCACCCCAGGAATTTCAATGTTTTCATGGCTATTGTTATGGATTGATTGAGGAATTATAGGTCCCCGTTTCGTTGTAGAGGAGAGTGAGACATGCGATATCTGGTCTGAAGTAAGTGTTCTTTAATTCCTGGCCTAATTCCGTGTTGCTGCTGTGTTGCAGTATTCAATGAGGGCATATCTAGATTGTCATTAGTGTTATTCCACCCGTGAAACTACAAGTATTAAAGCTACACAAGTAGCTTGCCGGCTAAAGTCAGTTGATTGCAAGCTGTTGAGTTCAAGGTCAACCAGTTTCGCTTCCCTTTACTTTTCCATATATAGATTATAAACCTTGCTACTGCAGATTAATTTCTTAATGAATTTGTAAATATTTTTGAGATGGGTTGGTAAAGAAACATCGCAATATTTGGGATATAACGTGTATTGATTTTTGTACTAGTTCCTTGTTGCAGTTTTGGAAATATACAGTCTGGAATTTCCTATTCAAGATCTAGATTTGTTACCATAAATTTTAGTAACTTTCACACAAGATTGATGATTGTTATGCATAAACAACATCTTAGTACTTTACGACTCAACTAATAAATTATAAGGCACAATATAATTTGCCTTGGACTATATGTTCTCGCAAGCGTATTGTATTTGTAATAAACTTTGAAAAATGGAAAAATTATGACATTGTTAAACTAACGTGTGAAGGGAATAATAATAGAACTCCTTAAAACTCATAATTTTTACATACCAGAAATGAAATTTATTTGAACGTTAGCATCTATATTTTACTATTCCATTTTTAAATTGTTTTTTTCCCCCGTTCTAAGTGAGCCAATGAGTTTAGTTTTTATTAAAGATTAATCAGTGTCAAGGTATAACTTTTTATTGCAAGAACGTTTAATATACTTATTTAAAACCAAAACACTATATAATCAATGCAATTATCTTGACCCTTTACTTAAATAAATTATTCTGAGAATCGGTCACAAGTTTTTTTTTTAAAATTATTTGAAAGTTTTCTGATTTTTATTTCAATACGTGTTTGTAGATATTTGTTGAAAAAAAAAACGATTTTTTATATGAAATATTAAATATCTGCCTCACTACCAACATATATTAAAAATAAACATTTCTAACAAATATTTACCAAATTGATTTAACTTTGGTTGTTGTAGTTGAGATACATGCATGTACAGATGAAGTTTGCCGTGCTTTAACAGATTTATAATAAAAACTAATTGAATTTATATCATCTGTACTTACTACCACATATAGAGAAATATATAAAAATAAACATTTCTTATAAAGATTTACTAACTTTAAGTTGTTGAGAATACAAATGAAGTTACCGCTCTTTGCAGATTTTTATTAAACTATATGAGATTTTTATATCATCTGTCTTACTACCACATATAGAGTATATATTAAAAATAAACATTCTTATAAATATTTACTAAACTTTAAGTTGTTGAATACAAATGAAGTTACCGCTCTTTGCAGATTTTTATTAAACTATATGAATTTTTATATCTGTCTCACTACCACATATATTAAAAAATAAACATTCTTACAATATTTTACCAATTGATTAAACTTTGGATGTGTTGAGAATACAGATGAAGTTGCCGCTCTTTGCAGATTTTTATTAAACTATAGATTTTTAATATCTGTCTCACAACCACATATATTAAAAAATAAACATTCATTACAAATATAAAAATTTAATTACATTTATTATAGTACAACGAAAATAATGATTTAGTATGAACAATATACTTCATATAGTATAAATACATGCAATATTGAAATAAAATATTCAAACAGAAAAACCCAGAATCCTTTTTAATCTGTTTAAATTTACAGCCATAACAATTATTATGATTAACATGACAAAGAATAAATAGTCGATGCACTTATTATAGTACACGGATTTATTATAATATACTACGAATGAAAGCATAAGTTGTCTACACCTGACAACAAGAAAAAAATACTGGTATATAGTATTATGCAAAAAATCGGTGTGAGTTAGCAACACTGTGAAAAAACAGTTGGTACATTTGATTTAATATAAAAGGAAAAAACCGATTTTTGTTTGAACAAAATAATCAAATATATTAAATAGGGAATTATTGGAAAAATAACATCATATAAAATACAAAATATTACTATTATTATTCAAATTAATACTGAATACTGTGTAGCAAGAAAAATACACTAATTAATTGAAGCACAACCTGTCCCTTTTCATAGAGTTTTTCGAAATATAAATATTAATTATTATATGAATATCCGGCAATCTACAATGTAGGTACTATTTAAATTCATAGAATAGTATTTTACCTTAAGATTTTTAAATACTAAATTAAATATTTAATACATGACAACTATACAACAACAAGAAAAAAAACACCTCTGGTTCATTTGTTAAACGGTCAGAACAAATTAATACTATATAAAATACAAAATATTATTCAAATTAATACTGTGTAACAAGAAAAATTACACTTTAATTAAAGCACGTCTCTTTTCATAGAGTGTTTCGAAAATATAAATATTTAATTATTATATGAATATCATCTACTATATGTATGAAAACTATAATTTAAATACTCTTTATAGGATTAAATCGAGGGAAAAAAGACTTTGACTGGTTAAGAACAATCCTTCAATTAATTTTATTTAAACATATTATACCTTGTTTAGCTCAAGGTGAACGAATTTAGAAGTTTTATAAAATAAATAGAGTATTAGGTTAGGCAGAAGTGAAGAGGAACAGTAATTGTTGCCAAAGAAAAAGTCGCGGGGTCTGATAAAGAGCGCGCCGCCTGACACTAGGGATCAAGCGATATGATAGCGCGCCCAACGCTCGACTTCAGAGATCTTGCCAAGTTCTGTTCTCCTAATACTTAACGAACATATTTTAACGTATTTATTAACGAGTTTGTATTTTTAATAATCGTATTCGTATTTATTATAGTTTAAACGTAAAAAAGGATACGAATTTTAAATTAATAATATTACTGTAACACCGAAAAAAAAACGACGCGTTTGTATTTAATATACGTAATAATTTTTTAATAATCGTATATGTATTTACTATAGTATAATGTAATAAATCGTGTGAGTTGGCAGCACTGAGATATTTTTTCTGCAATTAATCGTGTGAGTTGGTAACACTGTGGAAAAAACAGTTAGTACATTTTAAGAAAAAAACATATTTTTTTGTGCATCTTTCACATATGGCACCAACATCAGCTGAATACTAGCAGACGACAGGCGTAACGTCAGAAAAAAGAGCGCGAAAAAACGGCGTGACGTCACACAAAAACAACACTGAACCTAGCCCAACTGACCTTCAAGGTCACGCACGTGGCTGATAACAGTTGTAAACAATGAGTAAACTTGACCATCAAGGTCCCAACACTGGGCTGATAACAGATTAGCGTGAACCTTTGACCCTGTCCTGGTAGCGTCTGGCGTGACCGTCACACTGTCCATGGACGTACATACATATACTACTTACCACAGAATCAATGGAACCCCATGTATACTCAACTGGCAAGATCTCTTATCATCACGTTATGCGTGTATTCTTTGCTAAATGGAATATGGGATTACAAAACAAAAATCTCAGCTGCCATGAACTTGCAAGCAATCGAAGAGAGATTAGAGGCTCAAGGTTTTAAAGTTACTGGAAAAGGTTGGTTCAAGGCAATCGTTACATTCCTGATGATTACGCATGCCGTAATGCAAATTTTGGTATTTCTAAGCAATGCATTTGGATTCAACGATTCTCTTTCATTTACAAAGTACATAACCTCATTCCAAATTTGTGGTTGTACATTAAACTTGCTGTTTTTATCAATAATGTATCTAACAAAAGTATACATGATTCAAAAAGCAATCACAAACGGCTTTTTCCTTATCAGTGAAAGTGAACTTCAAATAAGTTCTTCAAGACATTCAACATCACGCAGACGACAAAGAGGACACCATGGATGCAGAAATATTTAGTCAGCAAACTGAGATGGATAGGAAATGGATGATTATAGCAGAACTTCAAGGTTCTTTGGATTATACAGAACACAACATTAACAGCAACTTGTGTGTACAACTAGTACTATGTCGGCTTATGATTGAAGTTCTAATACCGATATATGTTATCCCTCTGATGACAAACATTGATATCTTTGGACTTTCGATTATTGCCCACCACGCACTTTTTATATTTTTCTACATTCTGTTTGTAATGTCAGTGGAGAGTGTATGTAAGGAAAAAGAGAAGGCATTCCGTCAGCTTTCCGGCTGTAGGAAGGGATCTAAGATGCTTAGACATCAGCTGCTTGCCAACATCCACCGCAGTCGCAGGCCCTTCTCCTGTGCCCTCTTTGACGTCGACTACTCCCTTCTTGCTGTGATGCTGGAGACCTTTATGTTTGTCATTACCACAATAGTAGCATCCAGGATAAGTAAATAAAGATTTTGAAAAGTAACTAATTTTATGTTGTAGATTTCAGTAGATACTAAGTGTATCATACAAACTGTTCATTCGTTTGGTATTAGGTAAATTTATCATTAAGTTTTTATCTTTAAGTGTCCAAATTATTTTTTAATAGTTTCCAAAAAGATTGTATTTAAATACCGAAGATTGGTGAAAGTAAAATTCTTTATTTTTGTTGTATATATGTACTTATTTTAATTTTATATAATTCATTTGATACAATTATTTTGGAAATAAATGTAATGAGTGACTTAATAAATGTACTCCTAATTTATTATTTACCATACTTTGTTATTGCAGTTTTTACATAATTGGTATTTATTTAGCACAATTATAATTTTCAACGCATTTGTTTTGAGATATGTGAATTTTCCACATGAGTTTTAATTATCATTGTCTTTAAACATTATATATTCTTTGTAAAAGGTGTTCTTTTTTGACATATACCCTATAGTAAAGGCCTAACTGATTACTTTTTACGATGACTCTATGTATCGATGAATAAAGATAATATAGTAACAAATTAACATTACATTTGAGGCTAGGTATGAATTATGAGAAAATATTAAACCATGCAAATAAAAGGAAAACAGAAGCCAAGTATTGTTACTATATATACTTTGTTTTAAAACGGAAAATAAATAACTTGTGAGATTTTTTTTGTAATATTATCTTAAACATTTCCACAGTTATATTGGAAGTTGTTTTCAAATGTCCAACGAAATTTTTGTGTATTTACATCTTCTACTTCAGATGGATACAATAAATTTAATATCTTGGTAGGAAAGAGAGGGAGAGAGAGAGAGAGTGTGTGTGTGAGTGAGTGAGAGAAAGAGAGAGAGGGAGAGAGAGAGAGAGAGAGAGAGAGAGAGAGAGAGAGAGAGAGAGAGAGAGAGAGAGAGAGAGAGAGAGAGAGAGAGAGAATTTGAATTTCTTTATTTTACCTGCCCCAGTTTAGACCATAGGTCCTCTCTTCCACTGGGACAGACATCAAAATATACAAAGCATTAATACAATTGGTCGTGGTCTTACAGTACTAGACAATAATTACACATTTGGTATAACAATAATTACTAATATATAAACAGAATTACTATAACAATTCACTACATGACCAACTATAACATTAACAATTAACTATAACTATATGATTAGTTACTGATCATATCTTGAAAGCATTAATAACTTCACTTTCCTAAATTTTTTTACATTTTCTTCTTTTAAACTAACATCCAGATTATTCATGAGAGAGAGAGAGAGAGAGAGAGAGAGAGAGAGAGAGAGAGAGAGAGAGAGAGAGAGAGAGAGAGAGAGAATTACTTTTGGTTATTTAATTTTTATTATTTACATTTTGAATTACTCCTTTACATAGTTATTTTTTTAATAAGTTATGTTATGCTCATGACAATTACGTTATTTATGTCATAAAGATTTCTTCTGCTATGTATAATAATAATAAATATTTATTTCCAAAACTATACAAGTATTTATAAGTGAATTATGGAAATTTTAACCACCATAATCGTGTGGCATTTTACATAATTTGAAAATTATCCAATATACACAGTTAATATGTCCAGTCTTTATTTATGGACACTTGATGGGGCTTATGTGGCGTGTAAAACAAAACCACTAATTAAATACATATAATAATTGAATAATAATATTACTAGTAAATACATAAGCCATATAAACAGCTGATTATTCAGTTAAAATAAAAATAAGCTTGTCTAAAAATAATAATTATCCATTTTTAAGATGTTATGTAAAACAAAAAATCAATAATTGGTAAATTAATTAACCGGTTTTTCAGTTTATGAAGGCAAAGTACAAAATTGTTTTATATCATGAGGCAGGAGATTAAAAAATGTCGGGCCTAAGTAAAGAAATGTTTTAATAGAATTTCTTGTTTAGTAGAATAAATTATCTGTTCCCTGATTGCCTTCTGTAAAATGCTCGAAGTACCTTGAAAATAAAAAGATTTTTCACCAGTAAAATTTTTAATTGCTTGAATAGTTGTTCTGTATGACCCCTTTGATGTTTAAAACAAATGATACTCAAGAAATATTTTGAGTTACAATTAATGTGTTCAAAAAGTTTCAAATGATACACCATAAATTGAAATCCAATACTGCAAACATGAATGTATCAATGCAAAATACAATTGGTTTAAAAAGTTGACATCGCAAAAGGTTGTTAAAAAATAAAACTGTAGAATTGACTTTTTTAATACAGCATGCAGCACATTTATTTCCAAGTCACCTTGCTATCAAATGATTATATCTAAGTATTTCATTTCATTTCATGTTCAATGGATTCACAATTGTTTCAATTAAGTGTATTTTGGCAAGCATGGTATTTAAACTGATCAAAAAAAGTGAAACCGAATAAGTCAGAATTTAATATTTTAGACTTAGAGACATTGACCAAGAGCACTGTACATATGGCATGTCTAAATCATGAATTATACATCATTTTATTTCATCCAAACCATCAGCGGTGTAAACAAAAACGTTGTCATCAGCAAATGCAAAGGCCTCCCCATTAAAGCATTGTAATAAAATATCATTAATAAACATAGCAATTAAGTCCACGGATAGACCGGCTCCTTGCGGTACACCAATGTTAAATGTGCTCTCCTCACCTAAAGTACTTTTAAGTGCTGTTTACGATTTTCAATAAAGGAAGAGAACCAACTAAGTGCAGGGCTTCTTATTCGAGCTGCTTATAATTTCGCCAAGAGTATGTCATGGTGAACCAAATCGAACGCTTTTTTAAAGTCGATAAAAAGGCCAGAAACATTTTTATTTGAAATTAAAGTTTGAAATTCTACTGTCATGAGAGATCTAAATCAGATACTCTGTGTTCATCTCTATTTTAAAAATAAACTGCCTAAATGATAAAAATTTTGTTGATTTCATAAAACCTAATAATCTTATTCTCATTGCCTTTTAAAACAGTTTTTAATCAACTGACAGTAGGGTGACAGGGCGATGCTGCTTTACCGATTCATGGTCACCTCTCTTAAATATAGGTACAACAATAGATGTTTTAAGCATGGTTGGAAACATTATATTTATAAAACTTTTGTTGATCAGTCTTGCCAACGGCTCAGCTATTACACGAGTAATTCTTTTAATACTACTACATATGTTAATATTGTCAAAACCAGATGGATTTTTGTTTTGCGTGCTATTTACTATATTAACAACTTCAGAAGCATCTACTGGGCCGAGATAAATAATAATAATAAATGTTTATTTTCTCAATTAATATGCATAAATATACATAAATAAATAACAACTCATTTCTACAATAACATTAATATATAATTATTTATTCCTATAATGCACAGGTATGATCTACATAAATGAAATAATTAAGGAAATGAGTAAAAGACTTAAAATTAATTGAGAAAATAGGGAACCTTCAAGGATTGGCCCGTTTGAAGGCATACATTCATAGTTGCTGTCACAGCTACCTTCATTACCAAAATATTACAATTAAATAATAAAACTAAAATTAGTGATTCTCCCTACAAATAAATTCATATATACAAATATTAATATATTCAAGCTACTATATAAAAATCAAGTAAATAATTTAAAGCCCGAAGTAAAAAAATATCAGAAACAAAAAATCCCATCCCATGAAATATGCTTACATGCACATATACAAATATAGGCCTACAGATAAAACTATAAAAATATAAATACATACTCATACACACACACTTACTCACACACATGTACATACACACACACACACTTACATACATGTATTATAGTAAATATAACTGTACACATTCTAACAAATTTCTATGATTTATATTACATGTTAAAAATTATCAAGAGGAATATAGAAAAACAATTAATATATGAAAATTGAAAGGGATCAAACATCAAATAACCGCTGTAGTTAAAAATTCTTCAACATCGTTAATAGAGAAAAGCAAATTTTTAAAGAGTTTTAAAAAAGTGTTCAGTGAAGTTTGTTCTTTGATTCGGAGTGACAAATAGAATTAACTTGCCCATCATTTATAAAAACCGTACAGATAATGTACAATTACAACTAGCAGAGACCTCGTTTTCAACACTTACAAAATATTCATTAAAATTGTTTGCAATATCAAGTTCATTATATAGGACCTGTCTAGAACTTAATATAATTTTTTCAATATGTTTAGTTTTCTGGCCTGTAAGTTTATTAATCAACTTCCACTTATCTCCTGCGTTACTGCATTGTTCAAACAAATGTTTATAATAATGATTTTTCATAGCGTCAAGTTCCGTCGTTAGAATACTTTTAAACCGTTCATAATATTTTTTAGGGCAGTGTCATAATTTTCAATTTTTTTCAAAGTTTATTACGAAATGCAATACGCTTGCGAAGAACATAATTAGTCCAAGGGCTAATTATTTGTGCCTTTAGTAATTTATTAGTTGAGTCGTAAAGTACTAAGATGTTGTTTATGCATACAATCAGTCAATCTTGTGTGAAAGTTACTAAAATTATGGTAACAATCTAGATCTTGAATAGGAAATTCCAGTCTGTAGATTCCAAAACTGCAACAAGGGCTACAAAATCAATAACGTTATAGCCCAAATATTGCGTTGTTCTTTACCACCTCAAAAATATTTACAAATTCATTAAGAAATTAATCTGCAGTAAAGGTTTATAATCTATAAATGGCAAGTAAAGGGAAGCGAAACCGCTTGACCTTGAACTCAATCAACTTGCAATCAACTGACTTTAGCCGGCAAGCTACTTGTGTAGCTTGTATATTGTAGTTCACATAAACTAATGACTATATGTCTCATTACAACATGCAAACAACGATTAGCCAGGAATTAAAAACACGTTTACTTCAGACTCAGATATCCAAGTCTCACTCATGACAACGAAACGGGGACGAATTCCAATAAATCATTAAAAATTGCCATGAAAACATTGAAATTCCTGGGGTGCTTTAAAGTGCATTATTGGTCAGCATGTTTAAGATTGATGAGAAAACATAACTGACTGTAGTCTCGGTAGTTCCACTGAGGATGTCACATCACAGTATGTGGGGAACGTCTAATTATCATGTAAATCTTGTAGATAGCACCTTGATGAAGTTGTCACTCGAAAATATAGATTAAGTAATGTTCGATGAAATTACAATTTTGTTTAGTACAGTTTAAATGACCTGATCCTGTAGTTAAGAATGATATTCATAAAATGTTTTAGGTGGATTAGGGAAATAATTGTTTTAGCAAATAATATTGTCAACAGGGAGAATGAAATATGCATTTTAGGAATACCGACCTAATTGGATGGTAATTCTCTTTTTTTAACTGCTAGATAACCTTATAAGTTACATGGCAAAGATATAACAGTTACTGTGACGTGCTATGGCTATTATGGAAAATAAAAAGTATTACTGTAAGATAACCAATCCAAAAATTATGTTTGTTAGGAAGATTTTAAAATTATATTTTCCGACACTAGTGGCACAGTGATGTCACCCAGCTACTTGGGGACGGAGTGTTAAGGAGATTTAAGGCGATATGTTTAATGCATGGTCCTCCTAATACCAACACAGCGTTCACTCAATGTTTGTCATCGATGTGGATAGTACTAGAGAATTCTGGGGCAACCATATTGGGTGATAGTCAATGTTCAGATGTTGTGTATGGAAGATAACTGAGTGTCAGACTTGTCAGTTGACTGAGTGTCAGGCTTATCAGTTAACTGAGTGTCAGACTTGTCAGTTGACTGACAATTACACTAATACTACTTAATGTGGCTTCAACATAAAGCTGTAGGTCCCTTAGTTGCCATGGCTATTGCTCGATTAATAAAATTCTCTTTCAGAGGAACATTTGAACTTCGTTAGTATCAATGACTACACTCGGTCATCAACACTCATAACACTAATTCACCCCTAATATTTGGCCATATCTCTATACGATTGGCGTCTTAATAAATTAACTATGTAATGTCAACTTCCTACAGTATGTTATGTTATGGGGCTAAAGTAAAGCTAATTTTAAATATTCTTCACTTGTATTCACTTGTGTTTGAGTCGGCTTAGCTCTTGTCCCCTGTGTTACAGAAAACTACATAGACATTATTTAATACTAGTAAGTTTAAAATATTAAATTTATTAGAGTTTACTGGTGGGTTTCAAGATAACTACGTCGGACGACATTGAGATTGGCTGTTCCTTTGACGGGTTACTGGTGAGCGATCCGCACTTATACGCTGTCCAACAGAGAAGTAGGTGGTGGTTCGGAAGTCATATTTAAGCCATTGGACTTAGATCAAGTGTTGTGCCGGTTTATAAACCCTAAATTCAACTGATAAAATAATACACCATTAGAACTTTAACTTTGTAACTTGTTTAATACAAAATAATCAATAGTAAAACTATTGTAAGGGATGCGAAAAACTTGGCATAAATATATACTAATTAGGGTAGAAAAAATGAAATGGAATATAAAAGTGTGACTATTTTAATGAATAGATTATGGTTATAACCAAAGTGCTATTGAAGATATTTTCTTATGAAAACAGTTAAGTGTTATACTTCCTACAAGCTTTTCTGAATAGTTAGTTATCTAGGAGTATAAGAAGGTAAATGATAAAAAGCCTCACAGGGATAGAAAAGGAACAATTCCGATGTATCATATTACTCATATTCAGCATTATAAGAAAAATAATCTGGGGAATATGTTATTTTGTCATTTTTTTCTTTCATTTATTTTTAAACATGGGTAATCAGCTAATTTTTATAATGTTGATATTTAAATATTTTGGGCTCTTTACTCCTGCCCTCAATTAAACTAAAGAGTTATATATCTATAATACATTAGCAAGTATAATTTTATCGATACAATAATATTTTTATTTCGATAAATGTTAGTTTGAGCTTCTTAATATCTACAATATTTATATACCCATAGGAGTAATACAAAAAGTTCAATCAATAAATTGATAAGGTCAAGTACATAATTATATTAAACATCTTCAATAATGACGGTATGTCGATACGTTAGATCTAATAAAACTAATTGTCTTATCATTTGTCATGTGGACAAACAGTGTCGGCCACTCCAGGTAATGTGTTAGGTGCCTAATAAGGGCTGCATAATACAATTTCTACTTTTTCACATTCAAACCTTTGCACAGATGGGTAGATTTTATTCTTTTCGGAAACCATTATATTAACCTGAAATACTTTTGAAACTTATTATTTCATCAGGAATATAATTTTGGACAGTTTTACTGAAACTGTAAAAAATGGAAGTGCGAATAGGTCTTTTTAGATACATATTAATGGTTTCCGAAAAGAATAAAATCTACCCATCTGTGCAAAGGTTTGAATGTGAAAAAGTAGAAATTGTATTATGCAGCCCTTATTAGGCACCTAACACATTACCTGGAGTGGCCGACACTGTTTGTCCACATGACAAATGATAAGACAATTAGTTTTATTAGATCTAACGTATCGACATACCGTCATTATTGAAGATGTTTAATATAATTATGTACTTGACCTTATCAATTTATTGATTGAACTTTTTGTATTACTCCTATGGGTATATAAATATTGTAGATATTAAGAAGCTCAAACTAACATTTATTGAAATAAAAATATTATTGTATCGATAAAATTATACTTGCTAATGCATTATAGATATATAACTCTTTAGTTTAATTGAGGGCAGGAGTAAAGAGGCCAAAATATTTAAATATCAACATTATAAAAATGAGCTGATTACCCATGTTTAAAAATAAATGAAAGAAAAAAATGACAAAATAACATATTCCCCAGATTATTTTTCTTATAATGCTGAATATGAGTAATATGATACATCGGAATTGTTCCTTTTCTATCCCTGTGAGGCTTTTTATCATTTACCTTCTTATACTCCTAGATAACTAACTATTCAGAAAAGCTTGTAGGAAGTATAACACTTAACTGTTTTCATAAGAAAATATCTTCAATAGCACTTTGGTTATAACCATAATCTATTCATTAAAATAGTCACACTTTTATATTTCATTTAATTTTTTCTACCCTAATTAGTATATATTTATGCCAAGTTTTTCGCATCCCTTACAATAGTTTTACTATTGATTATTTTGTATTAAACAAGTTACAAAGTTAAAGTTCTAATGGTGTATTATTTTATCAGTTGAATTTAGGGTTTATAAACTGGCACAACACTTGACCTACTTCCAATGGCTTAAATATGACTTCCGAACCACCACCTACTTCTCTGTTGGACAGCGTATAAGGACGGATCGCTCACCAGTAACCCGTCAAAGGAACAGCCAATCTCAATGTCGTCCGACGTAGTTATCTTGAAACCCACCAGTAAACTCTAATAAATTTAATAATTTAAACTTACTAGTATTAAATAATGTCTATGTAGTTTTCTGTAACACAAGGGGCAAGAGCTAAGCCGACTAAAACACAAGTGAATACAAGTGAAGAATATTTAAAATTAGCTTTATTTTAGCCCCATAACATAACATACTGTAGGAAGTTGACATTAAATAAATAATTTATTTTTGTATATTTAACTACTAAGACACTGATCGTATAGAGATTTGGCCAAATATTAGGGGTGAATGAGTGTTATGAGTGTTGATGACCAAGTGTAGTCATTGATCCTAACGAAGGTCAAATGTTCCTCAGAAAGAGCTATTTATTAACAGATCAATAGCCATGGCAACTAAGGGACCTACAGCTTTGTTCTGAAGCCAAATTACGTAGTATTAGTGTAATTTTCAGTCAACTGACAAGTCTGACACTCAGTTAACTTCCATACACACCATATGAACATTGACTATCACCTAATATGGTTGCCCCAGAATTATCTAGTAGTATCCACGTCGGTGACAAACATTGAGTGAACGCTGTGTTGGTATTAGGAGGACCATGCATTAAACATATCGCCTTAAATCTCCTTAACACTCCGTCCCTAAGTAGCTGGGTGACTTCACTGCGCCACTAGTGGCGGAAAATATAATTTTAAAATCTTCCTAACAAACATAATTTTTGGATTGATAATCTTACAGTAATACTTTTTATTTCCTATAATAGCCATAGCACGTCACAGTAACTGTTATACCTTTGCCATGTAAATTATAAGGTTATCTAGCAGTTAAAAAAAGAGAATTACCATCCAATTAGGTCGGTATTCCTAAAATGCATATTTCATTCTCCCTGTTGACAATAATATTTGCTAAAACAAGTATTTACCTAATCCACCTAAAACATTTTATGAATATCATTCTTAACTATAGGAATATCAGGCCATTAAACTGTACTAGAAAAATTGTAATTTCATCGAAATTACTTAATCTATATTTTCGAGTGACAACTTCGTCAAGGTGCTATCTACAAAATTTACAAGATAATTAGACATTCCCCACATACTGTGATGTGATATCCTCAGTGGAACTACCGAGACTACAGTCAGTTATGTTTTCTCATCAATCTTAAACATGCTGACCAATAATGCACTTTAAAGCACCCCAGGAATTTCAATGTTTTCATGGCAATTTTTAATGATTTATTGGAATTCGTCCCCGTTTCGTTGTAATGAGTGAGACATGGATATCTGAGTCTGAAGTTAACGTGTTTTTAATTCCTGGCTAATCGTGTTTTGCTTGTTGTAATGAGACATATAGAGTCATTAGTTTATGTGAACTACAATATACAAGCTACACAAGTAGCTTGCCGGCTAAAGTCAGTTGATTGCAAGTTGATTGAGTTCAAGGTCAACCAGTTTCGCTTCCCTTTACTTTCCATTTATAGATTATAAACCTTTACTGCAGATTAATTTCTTAATGAATTTGTAAATATTTTTGAGGTGGTAAAGAACAACGCAATATTTGGGCTATAACGTTATTGATTTTGTAGCCCTTGTTGCAGTTTTGGAATCTACAGACTGGAATTTCCTATTCAAGATCTAGATTGTTACCATAATTTTAGTAACTTTCACACAAGATTGACTGATTGTATGCATAAACAACATCTTAGTACTTTACGACTCAACTAATAAATTATAAAGGCACAAATAATTAGCCCTTGGACTAATTATGTTCTTCGCAAGCGTATTGAATTTCGTAATAAACTTTGAAAAAAATGGAAAATTATGACATTGCCCTAAAAGAATATTATGAATGGTTTAAAAGTATTCTAACGACGGAACTTGACGCTATGAAAAATCATTATTATAAACATTTGTTTTAACAATGCAGTAACGCAGGAGATAAGTGGAAGTTGATTAATAAACTTACAGGCCAGAAAACTAAACATATTGAAAAAATTATATTAAGTTCTAGACAGGTCCTATATAATGAACTTGATATTGCTAACAAATTTAATGAATATTTTGTAAGTGTTGAAAACGAGGTCTCTGCTAGTTGTAATTGTACATTACCTGTACGGTTTTTATAAATGATGGGCAAGTTAATTCTATTTGTTACTCCGAATCAAAGAACAAACTTCACTGAACACTTTTTTAAAACTCTTTAAAAATTTGCTTTTCTCTATTAACGATGTTGAAGAATTTTTAACTACAGCGGTTATTTGATGTTTGATCCCTTTCAATTTTCATATATTAATTGTTTTTCTATATTCCTCTTGATAATTTTTAACATGTAATATAAATCATAGAAATTTGTTAGAATGTGTACAGTTATATTTACTATAATACATGTATGTAAGTGTGTGTGTGTGTATGTACATGTGTGTGAGTAAGTGTGTGTGTATGAGTATGTATTTATATTTTTATAGTTTTATCTGTAGGCCTATATTTGTATATGTGCATGTAAGCATATTTCATGGGATGGGATTTTTTGTTTCTGATATTTTTTTACTTCGGGCTTTAAATTATTTACTTGATTTTTATATAGTAGCTTGAATATATTAATATTTGTATATATGAATTTATTTGTAGGGAGAATCACTAATTTTAGTTTTATTATTTAATTGTAATATTTTGGTAATGAAGGTAGCTGTGACAGCAACTATGAATGTATGCCTTCAAACGGGCCAATCCTTGAAGGTTCCCTATTTTCTCAATTAATTTTAAGTCTTTTACTCATTTCCTTAATTATTTCATTTATGTAGATCATACCTGTGCATTATAGGAATAAATAATTATATATTAATGTTATTGTAGAAATGAGTTGTTATTTATTTATGTATATTTATGCATATTAATTGAGAAAATAAACATTTATTATTATTATTTATCTCGGCCCAGTAGATGCTTCTGAAGTTGTTAATATAGTAAATAGCACGCAAAACAAAAATCCATCTGGTTTTGACAATATTAACATATGTAGTAGTATTAAAAGAATTACTCGTGTAATAGCTGAGCCGTTGGCAAGACTGATCAACAAAAGTTTTATAAATATAATGTTTCCAACCATACTTAAAACATCTATTGTTGTACCTATATTTAAGAGAGGTGACCATGAATCGGTAAAGCAGCATTGCCCTGTCACCCTACTGTCAGTTGATTAAAAACTGTTTTAAAAGGCAATGAGAATAAGATTATTAGGTTTTATGAAATCAACAAAATTTTTATCATTTAGGCAGTTTATTTTTAAAATAGAGATGAACACAGAGTATCTGATTTAGATCTCTCATGACAGTAGAATTTCAAACTTTAATTTCAAATAAAAATGTTTCTGGCCTTTTTATCGACTTTAAAAAAGCGTTCGATTTGGTTCACCATGACATACTCTTGGCGAAATTATAAGCAGCTCGAATAAGAAGCCCTGCACTTAGTTGGTTCTCTTCCTTTATTGAAAATCGTAAACAGCACTTAAAAGTACTTTAGGTGAGGAGAGCACATTTAACATTGGTGTACCGCAAGGAGCCGGTCTATCCGTGGACTTAATTGCTATGTTTATTAATGATATTTTATTACAATGCTTTAATGGGGAGGCCTTTGCATTTGCTGATGACAACGTTTTTGTTTACACCGCTGATGGTTTGGATGAAATAAAATGATGTATAATTCATGATTTAGACATGCCATATGTACAGTGCTCTTGGTCAATGTCTCTAAGTCTAAAATATTAAATTCTGACTTATTCGGTTTCACTTTTTTTGATCAGTTTAAATACCATGCTTGCCAAAATACACTTAATTGAAACAATTGTGAATCCATTGAACATGAAATGAAATGAAATACTTAGATATAATCATTTGATAGCAAGGTGACTTGGAAATAAATGTGCTGCATGCTGTATTAAAAAAGTCAATTCTACAGTTTTATTTTTTAACAACCTTTTGCGATGTCAACTTTTTAAACCAATTGTATTTTGCATTGATACATTCATGTTTGCAGTATTGGATTTCAATTTATGGTGTATCATTTGAAACTTTTTGAACACATTAATTGTAACTCAAAATATTTCTTGAGTATCATTTGTTTTAAACATCAAAGGGGTCATACAGAACAACTATTCAAGCAATTAAAAATTTTACTGGTGAAAAATCTTTTTATTTTCAAGGTACTTCGAGCATTTTACAGAAGGCAATCAGGGAACAGATAATTTATTCTACTAAACAAGAAATTCTATTAAAACATTTCTTTACTTAGGCCCGACATTTTTTAATCTCCTGCCTCATGATATAAAACAATTTTGTACTTTGCCTTCATAAACTGAAAAACCGGTTAATTAATTTACCAATTATTGATTTTTTGTTTTACATAACATCTTAAAAATGGATAATTATTATTTTTAGACAAGCTTATTTTTATTTTAACTGAATAATCAGCTGTTTATATGGCTTATGTATTTACTAGTAATATTATTATTCAATTATTATATGTATTTAATTAGTGGTTTTGTTTTACACGCCACATAAGCCCCATCAAGTGTCCATAAATAAAGACTGGACATATTAACTGTGTATATTGGATAATTTTCAAATTATGTAAAATGCCACACGATTATGGTGGTTAAAATTTCCATAATTCACTTATAAATACTTGTACAGTTTGGGAAATAAATATTTATTATTATTATACATAGCAGAAGAAATCTTTATGACATAAATAACGTAATTGTCATGAGCATAACATAACTTATTAAAAAAATAACAATGTAAAGGAGTAATTCAAAATGTAAATAATAAAAATTAAATAACCAAAAGTAATTCTCTCTCTCTCTCTCTCTCTCTCTCTCTCTCTCTCTCTCTCTCTCTCTCTCTCTCTCTCTCTCTCTCTCTCATGAATAATCTGGATGTTAGTTTAAAAGAAGAAAATGTAAAAAAAATGTAGGAAAGTGAAGTTATTAATGCTTTCAAGATATGATCAGTAACTAATCATATAGTTATAGTTAATTGTTAATGTTATAGTTGGTCATGTAGTGAATTGTTATAGTAATTCTGTTTATATATTAGTAATTATTGTTATACCAAATGTGTAATTATTGTCTAGTACTGTAAGACCACGACCAATTGTATTAATGCTTTTTATATTTGATGTCTGTCCCAGTGGAAGAGAGGACCTATGGTCTAAACTGGGGCAGGTAAAATAAAGAAATTCAAATTCTCTCTCTCTCTCTCTCTCTCTCTCTCTCTCTCTCTCTCTCTCTCTCTCTCTCTCTCTCTCTCTCTCTCTCTCTCTCTCTCTCCCTCTCTCTCTTTCTCTCACTCACTCACACACACACTCTCTCTCCCTCTCTTTCCTACCAAGATATTAAATTTATTGTATCCATCTGAAGTAGAAGATGTAAATACACAAAAATTTCGTTGGACATTTGAAAACAACTTCCAATATAACTGTGGAAATGTTTAAGATAATATTACAAAAAAAATCTCACAAGTTATTTATTTTCCGTTTTAAAACAAAGTATATATAGTAACAATACTTGGCTTCTGTTTTCCTTTTATTTGCATGGTTTAATATTTTCTCATAATTCATACCTAGCCTCAAATGTAATGTTAATTTGTTACTATATTATCTTTATTCATCGATACATAGAGTCATCGTAAAAAGTAATCAGTTAGGCCTTTACTATAGGGTATATGTCAAAAAAGAACACCTTTTACAAAGAATATATAATGTTTAAAGACAATGATAATTAAAACTCATGTGGAAAATTCACATATCTCAAAACAAATGCGTTGAAAATTATAATTGTGCTAAATAAATAAAAATTATGTGAACACTGCAGTAACTAAGTATGATAAATAATAAATTAGGAGTACATTTATTAAGTCACTCATTACATTTATTTCCAAAATAATTGTATCAAATGAATTATATAAAATAAAAATAAGTATATATATACAACAAAAATAAAGAATTTTACTTTCACCAATCTTCAGTATTTAAATACAATCTTTTTGGAAACTATTAAAAAATAATTTGGACACTTAAAGATAAAAACTTAATGATAAATTTACCTAATACCAAACGTATGAACAGTTTGTATGATACACTTAGTATCTACTGAAATCTACAACATAAAATTAGTTACTTTTCAAAATCTTTATTTACTTATCCTGGATGCTACTATTGTGGTAATGACAAACATAAAGGTCTCCAGCATCACAGCAAGAAGGGAGTAGTCGACGTCAAAGAGGGCACAGGAGAAGGGCCTGCGACTGCGGTGGATATTGGCAAGCAGCTGATGTCTAAGCATCTTAGATCCCTTCCTACAGCCGGAAAGCTGACGGAATGCCTTCTCTTTTTCCTTACATACACTCTCCACTGACATTACAAACAGAATGTAGAAAAATATAAAAAGTGCGTGGTGGGCAATAATCGAAAGTCCAAAGATATCAATATTTGTCATCAGAGGGATAACATATATCGGTATTAGAACTTCAATCATAAGCCGACATAGTACAAGTTGTACACACAAGTTGCTGTTAATGTTGTGTTCTGTATAATCCAAAGAACCTTGAAGTTCTGCTAGAATCATCCATTTCCTATCCATCTCAGTTTGCTGACTAATATTTCTGCATCCATGGTGTCCTCTTTGTCGTCTGCGTGATGTTGAATGTCTTGAAGAACTTATTTGAAGTTCACTTTCACTGATAAGGAAAAAGCCGTTTGTGATTGCTTTTTGAATCATGTATACTTTTGTTAGATACATTATTGATAAAAACAGCAAGTTTAATGTACAACCACAAATTTGGAATGAGGTTATGTACTTTGTAAATGAAAGAGAATCGTTGAATCCAAATGCATTGCTTAGAAATACCAAAATTTGCATTACGGCATGCGTAATCATCAGGAATGTAACGATTGCCTTGAACCAACCTTTTCCAGTAACTTTAAAACCTTGAGCCTCTAATCTCTCTTCGATTGCTTGCAAGTTCATGGCAGCTGAGATTTTTGTTTTGTAATCCCATATTCCATTTAGCAAAGAATACACGCATAACGTGATGATAAGAGATCTTGCCAGTTGAGTATACATGGGTTCCATTGATTCTGTGGTAAGTAGTATAGTATGTACGTCCCAGGACAGTGTGACGTCACGCCAGACCGCTACCAGGACAGGGTCAAAGGTCACCGCTAATCTGTTATCAGCCACGTGTTGACCTTGAGGTCAAGTTTACTATTGTTTACAACTGTTATCAGCCACGTGGTGACCTTGAAGGTCAGTTGGGCTAGGTCAGTGTTGTTTTGGTGTGACGTCACGCCGTTTTCGCGCTCTTTTTTCTGACGTTACGCCTGTCGTCTGCTAGTATCAGCTGATGTGGTGCCATATGTGAAAGATGCACAAAAAAAATATGTTTTTCTTAAAATGTACTAACTGTTTTTTCCACAGTGTTACCAACTCACACGATTAATTGCAGAAAAATATCTCAGTGCTGCCAACTCACACGATTTATTACATTATACTATAATAAATACATATACGATTATTAAAAATTATTTCTATATTAAATACAAACGCGTCGTTTTTTCGGTGTTACAGTAATATTTTAATTTAAATTCGTAATCCTTTTTTACGTTTAAACTATAATAAATACGAATACGATTATTAAAAATACAAACTCGTTAATAAATACGTTAAAATATGTTCGTTAAGTATTAGGAGAACAGAACTTGGCAAGATCTCTGAAGTCGAGCGTTGGCGCGCTATCATATCGCTTGACCCTAGTGTCAGGCGGCGCGCTCTTTATCAGCCCGCGACTTTTCTTGGCAACAATTACGGTTCCTCTTCACTTCTGCTAACCTAATACTCTATTTATTTTAAAACTTCTAAATTCGTTCACCTGAGCTAAACAAGGTATAATATGTTTAAATAAAATTAATTGAAGGATTGTTCTTAACCAGTCAAAGTCTTTTTTCCCCTGATTTAATCCTATAAAGAGTATTTAAATTATAGTTTTCATACATATAGTAGATGATATTCATATAATAATTAATATATATATTTTCGAAAACTCTATGAAAAGAGACGTGCTTTAATTAAAGTGTAATTTTTCTTGTTACACAGTATTAATTTGAATAATATTTTGTATTTTATATAGTATTAATTTGTTCTGACCGTTTACCAAATGAACCAGAGGTGTTTTTTTCTTGTTGTTGTATAGTTTTCATGTATTAAATATTTAATTTAGTATTTAAAAATCATAAGGTAAAATACTATTCTATGAATTTAAATAGTACCTACATGTAGTATGCGATATTCATATAATAATTAATATTTATATTTTCGAAAACTCTATGAAAAAGGACAGGTTGTGCTTCAATTAACTAGTGTTTTTTTCTTGTTACACAGTATTCAGTATTAATTTGAATAATAATAGTAATATTTTGTATTTTATATGATGTATTTTTCCAATAATTCCTATTTAATATATTATTAGTTTGTTCAAACAAAATCGGTTTTTCTTTATATTAAATCAAATGTACCAACTGTTTTTTCACAGTGTTGCTAACTCACACGATTATTTGCATAATACTATATACCAGTATTTTTTTCTTGTTGTCAGTGTAGACAACTTATGCTTTCATTCGTAGTATATTATAATAAATCCGTGTACTATAATAAGTGCATCGATATTTATTCTTTGTCATGTTATAATATAATAATTGTTATGGCTGTAAATTTAAACAGATTAAAAAGGATTCTGGTTTTTCTGTTTGCATATTTTATTTCAATATTGCATGTATTTATACTATATGAAGTATATTGTTCATACTAAATCATTATTTTCGTTGTACTATAATAAATGTAATTAATTTTTATATTTGTAAGAATGTTTATTTTTTAATATATGTGGTAGTGAGACAGATATAAAAATTCATATAGTTTAATAAAAATCTGCAAAGAGCGGCAACTTCATCTGTATCTCAACAACATCCAAAGTTTAATCAATTGGTAAATATTTGTAAGAATGTTTATTTTTTAATATATGTGGTAGTGAGACAGATATAAAAATTCATATAGTTTAATAAAAATCTGCAAAGAGCGGTAACTTCATTTGTATCTCAACAACTTAAAGTTTAGTAAATATTTATAAGAATGTTTATTTTTAATATATACTCTATATGTGGTAGTAAGACAGATGATATAAAAATTCATATAGTTTAATAAAAATCTGCAAAGAGCGGTAACTTCATTTGTATCTCAACAACTTAAAGTTTAGTAAATATTTATAAGAATGTTTATTTTTAATATATACTCTATATGTGGTAGTAAGACAGATGATATAAAAATTCATATAGTTTAATAAAAATCTGTAAAGAACGGCAACTTCATCTGTACATGCATGTATCTCAACAACAACAACCAAAGTTAAATCAATTGGTAAATATTTGTAAGAATGTTTATTTTTAATATATGTGGTAGTGAGGCAGATATAAAATTCATATAAAAATTCGTTTTAATTTCAACAAATATCACAAACACGTATTGAAAAAATCGAACTTTCAAATAATTTAAAAAAAAAAAACTTGTGACCGATTCATCACGAATAATTTATTTAAGTAAGGTCAAGATAATTGCATTATTATATGTTTTGGTTTTAAATAAGATATATTAAACGTTTATCGCAATAAAAAGTTATACCTTGACACTGATTTAATCATTAAATAAAAACTAAACTCATTGGCTCACTTAGAACGGGGGAAAAAACAATATAAAAATGGAATAGTACAATATAGATGCTAAATTCAACATAAATTTCATTTCAGATATGTAAAATTATGAGTTAAGGAGTTCAATTATTATTCCCTCACACGTTAGTTAAAACAATCGAATAACATTGAATTACGAGCCATATTTAGACATATGTAATATTACAATATGTAGCATTTATTTCAGATTTCCATTAGGATCTTACACATGAGAGCCTTACGTAAAATTTAAATCTAATATGTTAAACACATTAGAGATTACAGTTATGTAAATATTAAATGGACAAAAATGTTTAATTTCTTCATGAAAGGATCTTCATACGTGTCCAACTATTATAATATTGAGAGAAACGATTAATTATAAATGGCACTTTAAGTTAATAACATGTTTTTTTCCTATTTTGTAAAGATAAATTCTCTTATTAACAAATTAAGTAAATAAAAAAACAATTCTATGAATCCATTAATAACTGTATAGTGTATTAAATGTTGCATATTATTTTGACAATTTTATAATAATAATTGCCTTTTCTTATAATTTCAACATAAATATCACAAACACGTATTGAAAACATTGAACTTTCAAATAACTTTAAAAAAATTGTGACCGATTCAACATGAATAATTCATTTTAGTGAGGTCAGAATAACTTCATTAATATAGATTTATTTAAAAAATACATATTATTTGTTTATAGCAATAATAAATTATACTTTGTTACTAATTTTATACATTTAATTTCAGATATGCGTACAAAACGTTCTTCTACACTTACATCCTTGAGTGCATACATATTATGCGTTATGTTTAAGATGAGACATGTCTTGTATATGAGAAATTATCTAAGTTCCATTTTATCAGTGTCCGTATGTTGAGTAAGGATGAGAACTGAGTATCAGGATTGTCAATTAGTTGAAAATCAGACCAATAATACGTGTTTTTGATTCAACTCTATGTCCCTTAATTTCACTGGTTGTTAGACTTTAAATGAAATGTCCGTTCTATGAAACAGTCAAACTCCGTTAGCAACAATATTATATTGGTTTTCCATGCTCATACTACTCACATTCACCTTAGAATACGTTCAATCTTGTGTTGCCTTCTCATATCTAAGAATAATACTTTATATTGTTTTCTCTTAAAATGAGCCGTGAGAGTAAATACTATAATGGATGTTATGTTTAAATAATTTGTATAACATAGGGTATACCAAATCAACCGTTTAAGTATATACTTCTTTTGTTTACATATCTTCTATATTCGGTATAGTTTAATTTCTTATTAGTATAATGCAAATAAATGCAAGTCTGTGACATTGATGAAAATAAAAGAAATATAGATTAATAATTAAGCTGACTATGTGATAGAACGGTTTCGGTTCAAGTGGGGTCATGATAGCACACTCGAATTAGAAGTCTAAACTAAATATACCAATTATATTAACTTTGAAACCTAAGTAAATCGGACAAAAAGGTCATATTGAGTAACTAAATTAATAGAATGTGTGTTTTTAAATTAAATTTATTTTCAATTACGTTCATTCTAGTTTTATGTGATTAAATTTTAGTTTTTTCATGAACATTTTCTGCGTGATAAATATTGCTAATAAATGACTAAAACACCAATGTTTTAATAGTTAATCAACTACTTTATTAAAACTTAGCGAAACGATTTAAATATGCATGACAGTCGGTGTAAAGTAGGTTTTTCCTATTTTGTAAAGATAATTAAACAGATAAAACAACAAGTTATAATTCCGTTAATAACTACATAACGGAATAGAATTGACATAACAGAACTAGAATTGAATTTTACATATTATGTTAATAGTTTATAAAATAGTCTTTTGCTTATGACTAATTTTAAGTGTATAATTTATTTTGGTATACAAGCCTTGTAAATATACACATATTATTGTTTATTAGTCTTTATATCTGATCAAATATTAAATATTTTCAATGGACAAAAACATTCATTTTTCAAATAACGGATATAAATTCATATACAACAATTACATCATACTCGAGCCAAACTATTAAAATTAAAGTTTATCAACGACTGTAAAGATAATTTATATAATCAAATATTTAGGTAAATAAAACAATATACGAGATTCAATGTCCGTATGTTGTGCAGGGGAGAGAACTGTGTATCAGGCTTGTCAGACTAACGTATTACTGTTGGCTGAGCAGAACGAAAGAAGGATAAACGAAAAAATTAGTTTAATTTCCTATTAGTATATAGCGCAAATAAATGCAAATCTATAGCATTAAAGAAAATAAGAGAAATATCGATCAACAAGTAAGCTGACTAAATGATAGTACATTTCCGGTTCAAGTGAGGTCAAGTGATGGTATGATGGTGTACTCGAATAGACTCAAATCAAATAATTTACTTATCGAATGAAAATATAAACTTTGCATTAAAAGATGTATAAAAGATGCACACTGTGACCCTATAATAAAAAACATTTAGTGGGAAACCAAAACTGATTCACCAAGAGTAGTTAATTTTTAGAATTCACTAAAACCTAGTGTCAAACTATGATCCACCTTTTTGATCGCTATGTTTATGGCAAATAAATAATCTATATATAGGACATTCCTTCTATAATACGGGAATATATGTATAACAATAAGTCTAAACTAAATGTACCAGTTGTATTAACTTTGAAACATAAGTAAATCGGTTGAAAAATCATATATGACTAACTCAACTAATAAAATGTACATTTTTAAATTACAATGATTTTTAATTACGTTCATTCTAATTTTATGTGATTAAAATTTTCGTTTTTTCCATGAACATTTTATGTGTGACAAACATAGCCAATAAATAACTAAAAACACCAATTTTAATTATTCTGAATTTTGACATTTTGGTAAACAAGTACTATGATTAATCGTTTAAGAGCTTTATATCAAGACATCTTCTTTATTATGTATCGTACATATACTTATCATTAATAAAATACTGGATTTATAAGATATAACATGATTTTACACGGTTAAATTTCAGTTTTGCTGAGGCTATAAATATCTAATAAACACGTAAATTGTATAGTGATAATAATAATATAAATAACCATAACATAATGAACATACACATATCTAATGGTTTTAAGTTTTTAAATAACTAATAAGTAACTGCGTGTTTCATATTTTTAGTTAATTTATGCATTTATTCACCTCAATGACCTCATAAGTGTGAATTAATATAAGACATCTAAATCACAGAAATGTATAAATCCAATCGATTTATTTTAAATGACCAATTAAATTAGTTTCAGATAAGAAAATTAAGGTATTATACAAATGATACACTTCTGAGATCTCCATTAGGATGCTATGCATAAGACCTTCAAATAAAATTTCAGTCTTATTAGGCTTCACATATTCTGTAAATCTAGCTAGACATTAAATGAACGAAACATTTTTTATTTCTCAATGAGAGGATCCTCATACGTATTCAACTACTTTATTAAAACTTAGCGAAACGATTTAAATGTGAATGACACTCAGTGTTAAGCAGTTTTTTTCCTATTTTGTAAAGATAGTTGGACAGATAAAACAACAATTTTATAATTCCGTTAATAACTTACTAGTGTATTATTAACTTAATAATATAGTGAATTGAATGTTACATAGTATGCTACCAGTTCATAAAATGGTCTTTTGCTTATGACTGATTTCAAGTGTATAATTTATTTTGGTAAACATGATAAAACAAACACACATGACAAAACTAGGCAGAAAATGTATAAAACAGACAAAACAGATACAACCAACTTAGTTACATTGAACTGGTGTCAGTCCATTTAAAAATATACACCTACGTAAATGTTGTTTTTTGTGTGATCCTTATTGATTGACTTCTTTTAAATTACAAAATAAAAACGACTTAGTAGACTAGAATATACAAGCTTGTAAATATAATACACTTCTGAGATATCCATTATGAGCTTTAACTTACTTTATACTGCTTCACATATTATTGTTTATTAGTCCATATATCTCATCAAATATTAAATATTTTTCAAATGGACAAAAATGTTCATTTGTCAAATAACGGATATAAATTCATATACAACAATTATATCATACTTGAGCCAAACTATTAAAATTAAAGTTAATCAACGACTGTAAAGATAATTTATATAGTCAAATATTT
>JAQJVL010003220.1:0-66376 GCA_035578905.1 Stictocephala bisonia | reverse complement strand
ATCCCAAAAATTATTAAAAGCCCCCAAAAAAGCATGTATTGACATCGATACTCAAACATATATTGACCCACCCGCCACTACACGTACAGTGATATTGATTTATTCACTCATAAATTAACTCATAAATATGAACAAATAATAATTAATTGCTATTAGCAGTCAACATTATTTTACGTAGAGATATTTTATTAAAAGCATTACTTCTTTAATTATGCATTTACAACTGTTACAAAAATATCTCAATTAATTAAGCTCAGATAATTATTGTCATCGCATGTCAGGCGGCAATTTCTTGTATAAGTTGTACATTATATAGGTTATTCATTTAAAACTGCACTTATGAAACATTTACAAATCTTGCACAAGTGTTTGTTAGAAAAATAAGGGAGGAAAAAGGGTAAGTATGTATTATATCCCTTTATTTCAATGATTATGTTAAATTTTTTTAGTGAAACACTGTACTAACTTTTTTTGTAAGGTTTATGGGAAGTAAAATTGTATCAATATTTTTAAAAAATAACATACTATTTGTCCTTTTATTTATGAGTACAATGTTTTTAAATAATTGAATAAACTCGTTGTTAATTAAATATAAGTAATCGAATATTTATTATACACAGGGGGATTGGCAATTACTGTTAAAAAATATACTGGGATATTATACATGGTATTTGGAGTAAAACAGTGGTTCTAGAAACTCTTATTAAAATTTCTGTTTGAATAGCGTTTTTTAAAAGATTTTTTTCAAAATTAGTAAATAATTAGTAAATTGTTATTAATAAAGTAACTTTTTCCTATAATGATAAAGATAAAATAGTCAAAAGAGTGTTACATTAATAAAAGAATATTAAATCTTAATCAGACTAGTCAGTTTTTTGTTAAGACTGATTCAGGACTTTCGTTACTAAAAATTGTATGGCAATTACTAAAAATTACTAAAAACGCAAAGCTATGGCAGCCAATGAAAGACAAAAGAGGACTTATTTCGGACGTTTTTTAGATAGTTTGACACCTTTCACGTTGACTTTTTGGTAATGAAGTCTTTTTAAAGTTAGAAGTGAATTTGTAAAATTTACAAACTTTGCATTTTGATGCAACCTAAACCACAATAAAAGGCAATCAATCTAAACCATAAAACAGTATATTTTGATGGAAGTTTAACACTTTTTAGTATTTTATTACGATTATCATAGAAAAAACGTACTTTATTTGTCAAAATTCACTAATTTTGTAAAAAAAAACCGTTAAAAACGCTATTTAAAGAGAAATTTGAATAAACAATTTCTAAACCCACTGTTTTACTTCAAACACCATGCACAATAACCGAGCAAAATGTTAAACACTAAGGGTCAACACTATATTTTATCGCTGTACCAAAAGGCCAAAAATACATTTTGATACAATTTTAAATGTGACTTAGATAACTTGTCAAATAAATACATTTAATGATCGAATTTCCAAAAGCTATGAAACCATGTGCCCTAATTGTTATGACGCAGTCCGCTGTTGACAATTAACAGTTCCAGGGCTGTTGTCAATGGCAACACCTACCCCCCTTACATTTGTTAGGACCTTTAATTTCCAGAGTAAACAAGCTATTTACAATTACTAGTGGGAAACCTTTTCCTTACAGTTTTAATTCAGTTACCTATGACATGACACACATGCATGTGACAGCAGTACACTGGAAAACACGTTACTGTATTTCCAAACAATGCAAGTTCAGAATGGTTCCAGCAATGCTTTGATGTTTACACGTGTTGAGTTTATAAAAAGTTGGTTTAGCTTAACAATCGTTGATGTTTGCTGAATGTTTGCGTTAAATTTCGGTATTTGATAAAAAAATAATTTCAAAATGTGTGTAGGTGGATTCTTAACTGCATGCACTGATGTAAGCTATTTATATTGTAAAGCATCGTATTCCATTGGAAATACAATAGAGCGTCACACAACACAAATGTATTACAATATAAATACAAAAAGTATAAATAATATGGTGATCTATTTTGATAAACCACGTTAACTATCCTCAAACCAGAGGTATTCAAGAAGGAAATAAAGGATATTCCTTTGTAAATCTCTCCGGTCTGAGGATAATGAACGTGATTTACTATCCCCAGACGTCCTACTATTTACTACTATTTAGACGTCCGTAATATTTGTACATTTTTTACTAACATAGTATTTTTTCCTTTTCTATATTGCTATTTTCTTGTTTGTAAAGGCCATTTACAACATAAGTACTTCTGTAATCACACCATTGTTTTAAATAGTAAAGACTCGCCCACCCTTTCATACATATACCGTAGCATTGAATTTAAAAATACTTGAAAAAGCAATATATAAAAATTGTCATTTTGATATAAGAACAACCGTTTTAATCATCTCATATAAATTGTATGATACTTTAGGAGTTTTAAAAATGTTGTCACTAACGTTTATATTAGGCCCTTTTAGGGCAGCTGTCCATAGCTCCAATCCAATAGCAAGCTGTCCAAGGTGATATTGCGAAGAAAAGGACTGTGGCACCCTTCGTCCAAACTTTACTACACACAAGAGGGTAAGTGTGCCTGAATTACCTCTAGATCTCCTACAAAAACTGGAAGTGATCTGATAAGACACGCGGACAGGTGTGAATTCGTCCTAGAGAAATCAGACCTTGATCACTACAGTCCCACAATCACTATCATTCGAAGATCGAAAATGGAGATATATTCGAAATACTATCATAAATTATTAGGAGTAAAAGAATGTTTGAGCTTAAAATTTGTATATTTAGGACGGGGACTATTGTCTTTGTACAGCTACGATGAAGTGGATCACAATGGAAGTCACTTTATATCCGATTTCCCTTGACCATTTAGCACAGCGCAGACTGTATTGCGAAGGACTAAATTGTAAAACACTTTAAGGCATTGCTTAACTTTGCTTCCGAATTAAAACTGTATTTTCACTTAAATGAGGAATATTTGTTTTCCGTCCTATTTTAGCGTTGATGAATTCAATTGTTAAAATCCGTGCACTAAAAAAATATAAAATATAAATAAGGGAATTTTAGGTTTATTTTTAAGTCTACACTTAAATGTTTCCATCCCTCAGATCATATAATGTTCATTAAATGTATAGTAAAACCGATCCTCAATGCAATGAATAAATCATGTCTATATTTATATATAGGTGAAGGGGACATAAGGTATGACCTTTTAGACAACCCAATGAGTCAGAAGATCAATTCTGCTCACTTCCAAAAATCAAAGTGGTTCAACTTCTATCAGTTAATTACAATTTTAATTAAAAACAGGTGAAATTACTGTTATCCTGGTTTTTATTTAACAATACAAAATTGTTTTCCTTAGTTTTCATATCAAATTATGAATTATAAATAGTTCTAGTTCACTTATAATTTATTTTAATTTAGTAATTTTTAATTGTTTAGGTAGTTAATATATTTGCCAAATTAGCTTACAATTTTACTCGATAGTTACAATCTTTATTTTAGTAAAATAATTTTAAAAATTAATTTAAAATTACATTGTATTTACTTGTAATTATTTTACAGATTACCTAATTACTTAGAAAATGCTAAGATGATTTTATTACGTGACGCTCTGATTTTATTACGTGAATATGCTCTAGATTTATAAATGACTTAAATAAATTTAATTGATCAATTCAATTAGAACTCACGGCATTTACTTCCGCATATAAAATCAATGTATCGTAACTACATACTGTATTTAATAACAATTACGACGTGACCAAGTAATTATTTATTTTTCGGCCTCTAGTACCTAATAACGGTCTCTTTTTTTTGGTAAATAGATAATAACTATTTATATTACTAAATTAAAATTCTAAAACGTATGAAACTTGTAGAAAACATTACTGTCAACCACATGTATTATGACCACTGTATTATGACATGTTCATTGGTGTTTTAGTCGAAGAACTGTAAATGAAAACTAATTAAAAGTACGCTATTTTTTTTTCCAAATAGAACATAAATTATTCAAACTTATAGTGACATTAATAATGTACAATAAAATAAGGGAAAAAATGGAGGTACGTATCTTAGTTTCATAGTATATAACTTTCAAATCGATTACACAAAATTTCTGTGCCGATATCTAGGGTTCAAAATCAAAAGGCTCAATATTATCAGGTTATATTTCAACATAGTAGAATTCTCTGATTTTCATTGTTCCACATTAAGTTTTATTTGTTTGTTAAGAAAAAATGTACAACAATAAATACTCGATGGAATTTAAAAGATATCAATAAAAAGTTCACGTAAAACATTGATTAGTTAATTTTCATTAAAACAATATTTTTTCACGTAAAACATTTATTAGTTAATTTTCATTAAAACAATATTTTAAAACTCAAAATAACAAAATAAAATATTTTATATCAATAATTGATAAAAAAGAAGAAGTTTTTCAGCTAAATTAAAACTTAGTGGAGTGTGGCAAATATTTTAATTAGAACTGAACCAAATCAAACAATACATCAACCTTCCAGTGACGTAGTAAACACTGTCAGAACCTGATGTATAGTCACTTAATCAGTGGAGCTAACTGAAGAGGTCAGCTCCAGATAATGTGGAAGAACTTGCTACTAAGACCTCTGACACATCAATAATTTAATCAGTAAACTTAATCAGGGCTAGATGAACAATCATTTAGTCCGATATTGGAATACGTGAGTCCCTGTTGATTTAGTAGAACTTTCTACGATGATTTCAGATGAATCAATTATCTATCAAGTAAATTAAATCAGTCCCTGATGGATAGTCTTTTAGTCAGTGAAGCTTATTGAAGTGGTCAGCTCCAGATAATGTGGTAGAACTTTCTACTAAAACCTCTGATACATCAATAATCTAGGCAGTAAACACTGTCAGGGTCTAATGGATAGCCATTTACTCGGTTCTTGGAAGCGGTGACCTCTCGTTAATACAGCAGAACGTTCTACAATTATGGCTAGTGCATCAATAATTTAGCCAGTAAACTTTGACATGGCCTGATGGATAGTTACTTAGTCTGCTGTAGGAAGCGCTAGCTCCTGTTAATGTGGCAGAAGGGCCTTTATCAGTTATTAGTTAGCTACGTAATATTTTTTAAACTTTAACAAAATATGACGTAGCTGTTTTATTATAAACTGTTGGGAACCTTCAGGTTATAGAATTTCAGTTAGTAAGTAAGTATAGATACAAGTAAATATGGTACTTGAGTATTTAGGCAAGTAATAGAAAATTGCTTATTTAAGCTCTAATAGAAAGAAACAGCGACAAAATAGAACCACAAGGAAATAGTATTGGAAATAAATTTGTTTGAAAGTTTTTACATCACAGTATTTTTCAGTTTTCCAATTGTATTATTATTATTATTATTTTTATTTGGACCTTTTTATTAGCTCATCCACATAGAAACTCAATTTTTAATTATCACTTTGTTACACTTAATGTGAAGATAAGACTCATATTAAAATTTTCATAATAAGAGTTAAACATTTTTTATCTTCAGTTGGCTTTATAGGAGATAGTTTTCACGTCCATAGTAATTCTTGCACGCGTCTCCTGGTTAGTGCAAAACGACGACAACTCTCGTAAGTTTATTGTCATTTGTGTTGTCTCCCAGCTATGACAGCTACAAATAAAAATTTCATCCTTCCTAGGGCCAGGAAAATTTTAAAGATATAGGTTATGTTTTAATTAATTGTCATTTAAACGTCAAGAGTTTGAGTATTTAGAAAGCTCCTCTCTGAAAACAGTGATAATGTCCTTGCACTTCAAGAAATACACAGAATAATAATAATAATGCAGTGGAAGAGGTGATATCCTTGGTTTATGTTGTGTCAATAGAGGTGAAGCTTGAAACTGATGAGATTAGAACCGTACACAAAACGTATAATAGCCGTATTAGGTGAAATGGGCTATCGTACCATTACCAGAGATGGTAGCTCAATATTTTAACACTAACACGAGTAATTTTTACTGCAGATTTTATTTGTAAATTATTTATTGGTATAATTTGTTCTTTTTTATTTATTCTTTCTCCTTTTAGTTCGTAGCTGGCTTTGAGAGCCATTAGATATTTCAATTGGTCCGTAGCGAAGTTGGTTAAAGCCAAGTTTTATAAACACAAGGTTCCAATTAGAGTCATAACAAATTTTGAAAGGGGTCAGTTGATGACACTTTATCAGGAAAAGTTTACCTTAGTTTATAACTATGACTACATTCGCTTATCAACACTCATCACACTCATTCGAAATCCATATTAGCCCATATCTTGACGATTGGCGTCTTAAGAATATAAACGGTTTTTGTCTTTCCTCAAATATATTGCAACATTTTACTCTAGAAAAGTTTATGTAAATTGTGATGGCACGAAAATATTCTGAATAAACACGTACAGTATTAAATGTTCTGAATTAGCGATGTACATATTATAGTAATAGACAAATAACAGATTTTTAATATATTACAAATGTTGGAATTATTTATAGTTTTTATATCGTTTTGCATTATTTAGTACTGAACAAATATTTACTGTCTCAGAATGTTTTTTCAATGGAAGTGAATAAGACGTAAGAAGAAGCAAACAGCATTGGCAGTGGTAGTGTGAGGTCCGTGCGTGACTTGGGTAACAACCGTGTTCTTTCACATTGGCCTGATCCTATAATCTAATGTAATGACACCACCAGTATGTATTGGAGC
Organism: Stictocephala bisonia; assembly: GCA_035578905.1. Classification (NCBI taxonomy): domain Eukaryota; kingdom Metazoa; phylum Arthropoda; class Insecta; order Hemiptera; family Membracidae; genus Stictocephala; species Stictocephala bisonia. Next base: position 59,661 of record JAQJVL010003220.1, on the reverse strand, counting down.
CATGTGGCACTTTACATAATCAACTATATAGTGGGTATATTTAGGGTATATAATATATTGTATAGTATACTACGCGTTGATTGTCCTAAACTACCGAAAATAAAAAAGTTAATGATACTGTAGTATCGAAATCCAAGAAGTCGCCAAATAGAGAAATAATTATACTAAGTATTTTAGTTGCTCATGATTAGTCGTACGAAATTATTTTTAAAATAATAACTCTGGAAATTATTTAAAAATCAAAAGTAATGTTAAGTTCATGACATCAGTATGTGTAAATAACAAATTATGACTGTCACATTTTTGTTTAGATAAATTTAACTGAATAAGTGATTTTTCTTATTGAAGACATAAGTTATCGAATAAATCCAGTAATATTCATAAGCTGTTTAAAATTTTAAAAATAAATTCAATCACACAAGACTTGTGTAACTACAGCTAAAAATCTGTATATTAGTGTTAGTACCTTAGCGATAAGTCGATAAAAGAGAGATGTTCTAAAAACCCATCCACTCTGCTTTTTTTACGAATAAAAATAAGAAATCTTAAGACTATTGTAAACGAAGATATTTTCCCAACATTAGAAACAGTTTTTAATAGTATTTGAGGACCAACAGCGTTTTAATAATTTGTTGTATTGTTATAAGTAAATAAAAAGATAAAACTCCATTATTTGTAAAAAAAAAGCAAATAACAAACACGTCTATTTTAAAACGGTTGGAGCTGTATTCAAAATGCTTTGGTTAAGTCTGCTCAAGATTGGCAATGAGACCATTTCTTTCAAAAGCAAATTGACAAACTGAACAGGACATCATTAGTGGGTTTCCTTCGTCCTTTAAGCCATCTATAGTAACTAAGAACTTAGTTCCTTACAATGAATCGTCTTACACATTAAATAATTTAATGATTAATTAATAATCAACAAAAATGAATTAGCATTATTCAAAAGTAATATTCAATGGACACATATAAACGATATTTACTTTTTTTATGTTAGGTCAGTCTAGACTGTGCACAGTTTTTATCTGAAAAATGAAGCTTTCACATTAATAATATGATTTACATTAGTATTTCCAAGCATATGACTGTTATTAAATTGACTTTTCTGATTTAATAATTATTTTATTATGTTTATTTTTTTAAATTTTTTTATTTACTTATCAGTTAAATGTATTTAAATCATATTTCATTTAATAAAACAAACATTTCAATTAATCATCATCACTATAGGCCAGAAGTTTTGAATCTAAATTCTATCATTTAATAAGGATCAACGTGCAATGGGCACTAAAATGGTGTTATTTATTATTATTGTTATTTATTCTTATTGTTATTTATTTTTATTATTATTTGTATGGTTGTATACAACCATATTGTATATAACCATATGGTTGTATATATAGATTTAATTAATAGAAAATGTTAGATTAAACAATTTTACAACAAACAACAATGCAATTAATTTATTGTATTTAATATACATTTGAAAATAAAGTAAAATCAATTATAATTTGTAAGCTGGTAAAAATTGCAATCAAAGATTAAGTATACAAAGTACAGCTCCCAATCATATTAGTATTAATTACTTCAGAATTAACACCTTTATGTTCAATGTAAACTTTGTAGTCCAGGTAAATATTTTATTGATTTATCGTTTCATTGAATTTATTCAACGTCATCTGGCAGTTTGTAAAACAATATTTTTAACTGTGTGTTAAGATAATTTAAGTATTTTTATGGTAATATTTACTATCACTCCATTGCCGAAAATAATGCAATAAGTCGTTCAATAATAGATAGAAACCAACTAGTTTAGAGTTTTAGAGTATGTTCGATAAAACTATATCATCAAAATACCAATTCGAACAGCCTGACAATTAAAATAAATTTTTATTTTCCAAGTGACGAAAAGTTTTGACTTTTAAGCCCTGTTGTAAATAAACTGTAATTAGTATCATAATTACATTGGACAATCACAAAACTGTTTTACGCTGGTCAAACTTACCAGAGCAAAATATAAACATTTCCTCAGTGCTCGAAAATTTCATGTCACGGTTTTTATTGAATTAAAATGAAGCTTTCATTTTAACGCTTAGATGGATTATTCGTCACAACAAGTATACAACAAACTGTCCCTCCTGTAACAACGATATTCATGTGTACCTTAACATTAATTTTCTTCCTTAAACGACCGTTGAAACGAAACCATATTTTGTACGGCCCATGTAATGAGAATATTTAGATTTTAACTCCTAAAATCAATTAGATATTTTAAAATGCTTGAATGTTTCCAGTCAATCAGTGATCCTAGTCTAGCTGTATAATAGAAAAAAATATTTATAATTGTTACTGACTATTTGGGCAGTTTCTAATAAGGAGAGCCTTAATGATGATTCCAATTGGTTATTAACCTATACCAAAAAGTTTATATTTTTATTTTATTAATTTTCTTTTAGTACTTTTAATGCTGAAATGTTGTTGGAAATGACAATAACTTTTATTTAGTTCTATTAAGTAATGTTTTTCTGTTATGTATTGAGTTAATCGTTCAATAATTACTTTACTTACTCGATCGAGCTACTCGATAAATCGTACATTATCTATCAAATGACCTAAAGCATCGAAGTGTGTTACAGTTGATTGAGTGTGAAGAGAGGGTTGATGCAGGTCTTGCATTAACGGTGGCGTAATCTCGTAGACGATCTCACCCGGCCGGAAATGAAAGATTACCTTATGATCTCGGTCTTTTGTCACTGTCGTGGAAGTATCAGCTGACATTATCTTAATGTGTCACTGTTCTCACCACAAAACTGATCTTCTCGTATATCCATTTCCACAGATAAATAAAAAAACAGATGTCGCTTTCTTGTGATGGCAGTTACTACCAACGTTAATCTTTATAAACTTGTAGTATTAATTAGTGTGTTTATCCACCTGGATTGGGATGGGAATCGTGAGAGGGTCTGATAATTTTCTGGCCCTCCATCTGCACGATGAACTAGAGAACTCACTACTCACACCCCAAGATTATATAAATTGACACCCATTCAGCGCAACTTTGGACGCAACCATTGTTTCTTTTTCAGGTACCACTTCTAGTTTTGTGAGATTCTAATGTGGCTGTTTTGCTTCACGAAAATCGACAGAAACATGGACTTTATTTCAACTGATCGGACCATAATAATTGTCATAGCGTAACACTTTACCTGTCATTTTATAGACGAAGAACTGTTCTAGTGGATAACTTTTAAGTTAGTTTTTGGAAACTTGTGAGGATTTTTATAATTTTTCTAGAGTTCAATATTTCAAACTTGACACAACATTCTCTACAACTTTAAATTTGAAACTAATAATATCAACATAGTACATTATATCGGGACTTAAATCATCAAATAGTCATACAGTATTTACTATAAATTATTATGATAATAAACGAAAAGAACAACGTTTTGACCCCCTGGCGATAAAATTGTACACATACCATAGGGCTAGTGACTTCCCAGCCATGATTTAACAGTTTGGAAAATGGCCAACTTAAGGTCAGGAAACGCCAAACTTTGTTGTATAAATGTTGTTTTATATATGTTTTATTTAATAAGTTACATATATATTTTTAATTTTATTTTTAAAATTATGATATTGTGTAGATATATGTACTGTACTTTAATATTAGTTTAATAGAAAGTCACATACATGTAATTTCAAAACTTTATTCTTTATGGCGGTTGAAATATCATTGAGCTGTCTCCTAATCAAAACCTAAAATAAAATATTCAAGCAATCATCAAATATTATTGTTTGGATATAACTGATTTGTGTATTTGTGATTGTGATTTGTGTAGTGTAAATATTTTATTTTAGTACTCCTAAATATATTGGCTGAATTATTTCGTTTCGCTTGGGAAAGAAATATTTAAGTATACCCAAATGAAAACTTTCTAAAACTTAATTTTTAAATAAAAATAACTATAGCATCTTAAGAAAATAGGCACTGAAAAACTCTGGTATACGATAAATATGTTTTATATATAATAAAATATCGTTTTCAAATAAATAACACAGTAATTTGGTAAACATTAGCTTAATCCTCTTGATCGATTTAAAAAATTAAAATAATCTATATCTTTATAATCTAGAACAGAATATAGAATGTAAATTTCACTGTAATCAGTTCACAAAATTGTCAATGAAAGCAGAATAAAATTACATCAAAGCAGCACTATACGGGAAATTTGATTGTCTTCTATACTCTTTCCAAAAACAACATAGTAAGTTTTAGTTTCAAGTTGTGAGAAATATTTTCCTTGATTTATAAAATTAAGAAAATATTCTAACAATTTCACTATCTACTAAAAATTATTAAAACAAAGAAGAAATGAAGAGTTGTTTGTGACTTGTGCGACATTAAAATATGATTTTTTTTAACTTAACTAGAAGAAACGTTATTACAATTTCGTAAGAGGCAATACCAACTGGATTATTTATTAATGTTTTTCTCGGCAACTAAAAGCAATAATTTATAATGTTTATCGGAAACGGAACATACAACAGACCTTTCTTAGTATCGAAATAGTTTTACCATTTTACCATTACTAGGTACCTTGTAGTATCAAAAGTAAATGCTATCTTTCAAATTGAGTAATAGACTATATATGAAAAGAGAAGACATCGATTTTTTAACATTGCGTCATATTTATTAAATGTACTATTTCATAACACCCGGGGCGTATTATGGGTCCATAATTTATAGTAACACCTTAGGCCTGTTAGTATCAGGTTTTTTTTTTTTTATTTTGAAATACAGAAAATCAAAGTGCTACCAGTACCAAACGTGATAGAGTATGGCTTTTAATGCTGACAGTATAAAATGGCCATTACCTATCATAGATTATTATTAGAGAAGTATGGAGTGTCCATGTTGAATGATAGTCAAGGTTCAGATGTTGGTTAGGGAAGAGAACTGAGTGTCAGACTTGGCAGTTAGCTGAAAATCAAACCAACACTACGTGGTTCGGATTTCACGTAAAGCTCTAGGTCCCATAGTTGCCCTGGCTATTGGGCTATTAATAAAAATAGTCCTTTCTGAGCTAAGCCGAACTCAGATAGTAACAATGACTACACTCGTTCATCTACACTCATCACACTCATTCACCCCTCATATTCGCTCATACCTCTAGGATAGGCGTCTTAGATATGAATAATGAATGCTAATGAATTATAAAAAATTGAAACTAACATTAGGGTTAGTACATTGGGGTTTGATACCCTACTAAAATAAATTTGGATATCCTTATTTCTTTCAGATTGTCAACATAGAACAGTTTTCCATATGTAATGAAAAAACTAATAACTATGTACTCTCCCCTTTAAAAAAATTTAATTTCTGTTCCATAGCATTTCGTATTCGGTAAAAATGATTCATTAATTTGCTTTACGTGTTTAGAATTTAGATAATATAATAAAGATAAGATCATAAAACATATCGAAGTAGTGAAATGTAGGCAACCAAATATGGTAGTTAGTAAAAAGTTGATTAAATATTATTAAAAACGGAGTAACTTAGATTGTTATATCACTATTACTTGACAAATAAAACAACTCTTTCATTTATTTTTATCATATTTTTATACAAATAATTATTTTAAATAGTGGTGTTTCTATTGAAACGAAAGAGGAAGAGGAACTAAACAAAACTAGGAATTTCTCTAAATAAGCTTTATCCATCTAATGATTCCGCTTTTCACAAAAAAAACTTTTAGTGTAATAGCGATGTTAATTAAATGAACTCAGAGTCCTTCCTAAAGGGTCTAAAGATACTTCCTGACATTAAAAACATGTAATTGAAGTGGAGGATTTCTGGCTTCAGCTTTATTATTAAAATTGTATTAATAATATTCACCATATTATTAACTGACTCTACGATACAAACAAAATTAATAAATTTCGTGTTAGGATGCTTGTTGAAAAGATATTTCATATAGTTTTATTTTATAGGGGGGGGGGGAGTTACTGACTTTAAGTAATTTTTTTCCTTGATGTGAACATATCACAATAATACACAACAATACGTATTAGTTCTCTTTCTGTTTTTTTTTTCTGCAATTTCAATAAAAATATCTTATTTTGGATTCATAACGAAACAATATTGTTCTTAATACAACCTATGTACTGATTTAGTGGCAGACCGAAACTGTTTTATATATGAGCAAAAACAAGTTTCTAAATATAAAGTAATTTCAGGATAGCTACACACAAATATTAATAATAATTTATTTGCCTTTAACAATATTTGCATTAGCAACAAACACGTAATATAGTATAAACTTCAATGTAATGGATATAAATATGATCATGTATATAAAAATTTAATGGTTGTATAGAATTAATTATATTGTAAGGAAATCTTCAACTTTATAAACATTGATTTTAAATTCTTTTAAAAATATTTCAAGTATTTTTATTTTTTAAATAAGTTGGTAGTTTGTTGTATAATTTTATTCTATTGTAATGAATATGTTTTTTTGGAATGTGAATAAGTCTACTCATAATTAGAAGTGTGATTTGTTACATTTTGGTGAGGGCATTAATGTTCAGACTGGAATAAGACATTCCAGGTTTGGACTGGATACTGTGTTATAAACACAACGAAGAAACCTGAAGCGTGGTAAGGTAACTTACTTGGTAAGGTTCTAGCCAAGTAAAAGGATAATTGGCACTGCTTGTGGAAAAACAGACTGTACATTTAATATTCAATTCAGTTTAATGTATTTCACAGGCGCAAATACGTAATTCTGCTGTGAGAATGTAAACCATCTAGCTCTATGGTAATTGACGGAAAACTTTACAGTACATAATTATTTTGTAGTGAAATACTATTCAAATATTTATTAACGAATTTGGTAAATATAACAATATTTATTATTGAAATGAAATTAAAAATGCCTTTATTTATGTGGCAAAGTTAGGACTATTTAGTCCTCTACCACTTAACCACAAAAAAATGTAGTACATTATGATTATGATACAAAAGCCAAAAATGAATAAAAAATACATAAACAAAACAACTTAAAAAGATTAATTTTACGTAATACAGCATGAACAATGAATAAATTTTACACTATTTAAGTTCATTCACAACTATCACTCATACATGGTCCACTCACATGCACGCCCACCCATCGCCGCCAAACCCCCCACTAATGCAGTTCAAGCAACGATTTCCTGACCTCCGCCCCAAAGCGGGCACGGTTTTCTATAACTTTCAAATTATCAGAGAGAGAATTCCACAAACGACATGAAGTGACTAAAAAGGATTGTTTGAAAATTGTAGTTCTATGTTGTTAAATCGATATAAGTATAGCTCCTCTTCGTGTATAATAAGAACTAATCTGGGACAATTGTGTATAATTAACAAATGTATCTAAAAAATTAATGACCTCAGAATAAAACATCTTACTCAATATACGTAAATAAATTTTTTAAATCAATATTTTGGCAGTTTTTATTTAGAGTGAGAGTGAAAAATGTGTCTTAATGAATGTGAAGTATAATTATTTGTACAATCAAGATTAAGGAAAGAAATAGCACAATTAATTCTCAGGAATGCTCTTGATATCATAGAGGGTTCGTTGGGAAAATAACTTTGGAATTTCCAACGTGCAGTTTTAAATAAACAACTGAGAGAAACTTGCTTAAAGCCAGTACTGACGAGGGTATAAGTCCTCCACTACGGACATTCTAGTTAGTCTGTGATTAACACCTACCAGCCTAACTTCATTATGCAGAAACACTCTCAATATTACAGGAGAAATGTCTCCAAAAATATTAAACTTTATGCATTCAATAATTAAATCAAAAATATCTATTATGGGACTCTTTTATACAGTATTTCGATCAACAATAAAAATAAAGGAAAAATTATAGTGGGTAACTAATCTTAAAGTTATTGATAACGGTAATAAGATGACTCAAGGACAAAAGGCCTCGGCTGATTTCCAATTTCAAGATAAAATAACAGTTTTATCAGTCTCTGGCACACATAAGAAACTATCGCTAATATGACATATAGTGTATATAAGAGCTTACAATGGTAATAACTTCTAAATAGAGAGAATTCGTATATGTATATGTAATCTATGAAAATATCATTTTCCAAAGGTAAATATGTATATAATCATTAACTTTTTTCTTCAAGGTTTTTTTTTAAATAATAGATCATTCAATAAACTTAATCTGCAATATACAAACTGCAAATATTAGTCTTTATCCCGATAAATCACAGTATAAAAATAAAATATATAGCCAAGGTGTATACCGACAGTGTGATTTCCAGAGTCGGTGTAAGAGCAGGGCTAAGGTGTTGAAAGTGCAAATATATCACCCCTTATCAGGGATTAAGGGGGGAAGTAATGCTTTATTACAGTGTTGGCCATCCCTTCGGTTTAATCGAGTCACTTTACCAGCTACGTTACAAAACTAATGTTTATTCTATAAAAACAACAATTACTATCATTGAATTCGTTTATGTAACTGCATAGCCATGTTCGATGAGCACGAATGTGGAATTATTTAAAGTGCATTAATCAAAATTAAAATGCGCTAAAGTTCTTTCACATAGTAAAATGTTAACTGCAGAAATAAAAAAGTTCTGTTCAATGAGAAATATTTGGTGAGTTGGGGAATCTAATAACTAAAACGAAAATACTAAATACCTTTAGGTCTTGATAACTATCTTTAAAGGTTTATGGAAACAATCTTTGAATTCCAGCCTAAATTTAGAAATGAAACACTTATTTTAAAAATAAATTTCAATTCATTATTTTGTATAGATAGCATTTTCAAAATAATATTATTTATATATCACAAATATGTTCAAATGTATTTATTTCTTAAAATAATATATATATATTTGTTTTAATGAAAAATGGTATTAACAAATAATCTTAAAGCTTGTACTTTTGTTTTATTTAACACAAAAGAAGGAAATTTTAACCTACGTTTTTATTAAAACTAAAAAATTAGGCTGCCAAGGGATTAAAACTTACCTCCAGCTATAGTGACCCCCTTCTTTGTACCTTCCAGGGGTTCTTGATTTCTTAGTTTTTTTATAAAATAAGCACAAACAACTGCATCTGTTTATGTCTCACTTATAGCATTTTACAATTAAACAGGATACAAGTTTAATGATTTAAGTGTTATTTAGTAAATACATGCTTTTTTGACGGGACCAAAGCAGTTAAGCCATTAGTGTTATTTGTTATATAGCTTATAAATAAAATTTGGCAGAGAAGATATTTCATGATATTTAGTACATTTATAGTTCTACAGAGACTGCAATAATGCTTTACCACGTTCACTGAATACTAATTGTAATTTAAAATTTTAGTAATCAAGAATGATTAAAACTATATTATGTTGAAAAGAATGTTGTCATGATATTGGTTCAGTGACAAGGCGGTCTCAATAGGTCTTCCATTAACTTGTCAATACCAGAGCAAATGTCCTTTCAGCCCTAAGATACCCACAAAGTTATTTAGTCTATTGGTACGTTAGGAATTGAAGGGTTTAAACAGTGATAATGGTTTACTAAATATGTAACAGAAAGATCTGTTTCACATTCTGCAAACTATTGAGGTTTATCTAGAAATAAATAGCTTCAGTTTGATTTAAATATTGTTGTTAATGTTTATGTGTATAACCATTTAGTAATGAAGTGTACTTGAAATGTTACCTAATAATATGTTAGTAATATAAATAAACATAGTAAGCTGTTTATAAATTACTATGTATAAAAATATATTCATAACATGTTGAGTCTTAATTAAGTGCAGAAAATAAATAAAAATATAACACACCAGTATGCATGATATTATTGTGTGTTGTTCCAAATGAGAATCCTGCGAAACTAAATTATTTTAAAAACAAATAGTTTGTGTAGGGTAGTAGATAAACTTGTTTACAGCATCGGAAGAAACGTCACATAGGCATTTATATTGTTTAAACTTTACTGTAAATATCAGAGTTTTTATTATTTAATAATATTGCACACTAAAATGGCATATCAGTTATTACAGTTAACATATCAAAGTTTAAAACTTCTGATATCATTTGTATTATACAGGGTGTTTGAGACTTTTTTAGCCAAAATTTGGGATTTAGTTCTGGACATAAAAAAAGACAAAATATGTCATATAATACGCTATTATATATCTCGTTTTGTTAACCGTCTATTCGTACGTTTGTGATTTTTTTATAAGAAAAATTAGTAACTCAGTAACCATAAATGCCAAATATTTTAAAATTTGCATGATTATTAAGGCTTGTGTTTGACCGTTTGGAAACAGGTTACGTTTTAAAAATTAAAAATTGACCAAGAAAAAACATTAATTTTTCTTTCCATTCCAAGTTATTTCCAAACTGCTGAAAAAATTTAAAAAATATATGTACGTTTAGCTGCTAAGTATGCCGAATTTGAAATCCGGGGAATTTATAATTCATATGTTATTATATTTTTTATAAAAATCACAAACATACGTACAGTAGCTTAACAAAGTGAGATATACCACACTGGTATATGACTTTTTTTCATGTCCAGACCTAAATCCTAAAGTTTGACTAAATAGTTCCCAAACACCCTGTATATAAAAAATCCGAGTAGTTGGTGATGTTGGCAATAATAATGGCTGTAGTATGTGGGATATTATAGGCTGTCATGAGTAGTGTAGGTTGAATGTAGTTTTGTTGAACCGGGAACGTTCTATTACGGGTTGGAAAGTGTAACTACCAGTAATAAGTCAGTAGATAAATAATTATGATGTAGAACAACAAACATTTTGTAACCATCCTCCCAAGAACACGTCCAGCAAATGCTTTCAAATTACAGCAACTTATAAAAACACGACAAACAACAAACAACAAGTAAAATGACAATTTCTGCTACGTCACACAACTATTCATTTAACCAAAATACCAGAGTTTGAGCACTGTTGACAGCATATAGTGGACTACAAGCTAATACAACCCAAATATTTAGTTTGAAGATATACTATTTGATTTTGGAGCAGCAACTTATACCCAAAAACACCTGTTTTAGTCTTACCAATACAGTACAAGAAAACATCACACAACACAAATGTATTACAATATAAGTACAAAATGCACAAATATATTACAATACAAATACAAAATGCACAAATATTATAGTGATCGATTTCGGTGAACCACGCTCACTTTCCTCAGACCAGAAGGCTTGACAAAATATTCCATCACCATAATAATAGTGCATTTTGTAGTTATATTGTAATACATTGGTGTTGTGTGACGTTTACTTGTACTGTATATATACCAACACGTACGAAATGCTAATTAAAAAACTATGTTTCACCAATCACCAAAATTAATTTAACTAATTAAGTTTAGTTAATGGAAAATGTTGAAATCTTTAAATAATATTTTTAAGCCTATAATGAAAACTATAAGCAAATAAATAGGTTTCGTTATTTTTAAGGTTAAGTTTTATAATGCTGTGGAATTCAAAGCTAGATTTACTCAAAGGTAGAATCACTCAAAGCTAGAATCACTCAAAGCTAGATTCACTTAAGTTTTGAAGTTAACTATATCTATTAATATATTAACATTTTGTATTTTTAGATTTGTTCAATTTAAAACCGAATCATAAATTTGTATAAAATATAAAATGAAACATCATAAACATTTACGACTTTTTAACTCGTTCTGTATGTTAACAAGATAAAAACATCCAAACATAACATTATAAACTTCGATTCTCCAGTATTCGAACCTAGTTAAATTATTGTTAAACGTGGTTCTATAAGTAAACAACTCTATAAGTGATTCCACTTAGCAAAGAGAGTCTCTTCATCAGTATAACATATTATTATACAATAGTAACATGATATAATAAGACAATAAGTGTGTGCTCTGTTCATAAATGAAATGCGTAGCTCTTTAATCTAGAGGGATGTTGGGATATTACTTTTCTCACATAAAGACATAAGAGGCAACATAGCAGAACTTGGCAACAAGTTGTAACTTTAACAGAGAATGTTCTGTGTTCAGCAACCCTTGTTCTTGTCGTGAAACTGCCACTCAGTATGTCTATATAGTTCTTCCACTCTAACCATTTTATAAGTTTCAACTTAAATATATATTCCTGTTTATGGCATAACAAACATTTATAATGTGTTTTTGTTATTTTCGCATTTTATGGTTTGATTATAAAAGTAAAACTTAAATACGTTATGTGATTTTATGTTTTACATATATTTTAAATTCTCATGTATAGATTAATTGATTTTCCAACATTACTTCATAAATATTTTTAATTTATTAACATATCTCTTCTTCGAGTAAAAATGAATTTCTTTTCTACATCTTGTGAGGCTTTTCCCTCAAATTTGAATTTGATTCCAAACTGTAGGCTACTTTTAATTGTTTTATGTGTAAAAATAAATTACAATTTAAACTTATATGAGTTTTCAATTTTTTATGTACCTTTAAAACAGTGGTTAATATTTTAACCTTTGAACTCTGCAATATAGTCATTTAACAATCACTGATAGAAATATAACCTAGGTAAAAAAAGTAACAGGTAAGAATGTTTTTTACATTTTCCCCACCATCCCTAGATATGTAGTACTGTATTAGAAAAGTAACAGAAAATTAATAAAAACATTTTTTTTATGAGTAGGGCCTATACAGAGTACATTTTAAGTGGTTGATATTTCAACCAAGAGTGTTCTATTCAAAAACGGAGAAATGTGTGATCTATTAAGGGCCTGGTTGAACTCTGAATTCAAGTTTTTTCGTAACTAATCAAATATACATTTATTTATCACATACTTATCATTGGAAACGTTCTGCTTGCATTTCTTGTAAATTGTATTTTTAGCAAAAACTAAAATAACGTAGGATCATTTATTTCAAATTTATATATTTTAAATGAGAGCGTGCTTCATAAAGTTAAACTACATTATTTTTGTTTTATTGGGAACAAGAATGCTTCCAGATATTTAAAAAAATACCTTTTTATGGTATTTAAGCTAATCTTCCCAAACATAGCTTCGGAGTAGCCTGATGATTGCGTCATGTGCCGGGCGAGGCATTCATAATATCACTAATAATTATTCTGCAACTGTTTGCATTTACTGTAGGCCTACAATGATCTAGATTGTGAGTTTCAAAGGATATCAATGTTGGTAGTTCTCTACGCTAACACATATGGGAGAAAGTAAAAACTCAGAACCACAAAAAATCATATTTTATTTGAGCTATGTGTAAATTTTCAAAGATTGACTTTTTTCACTACAATATATTGACGTCTTCTCCCTACTCATGGTGTACAGGATGTGAATAGAGGTTCAATATTAATATAATTAACAAAATTTACCTTAAAATGCCTGAGTAGAAGTCAATTTTAGTAATTATTTAGGAAATTTTAGCATTGGTCGGTAGCGTAGTTGGTTCAATCCCAGATTCATGTGCTAAAGGTTGTCAGTTCGATCCCAATCAGAGTCAGTACATTTTGAGAAGGATCAGCTGACAACCACCGGCTGTTCATTTGTCATTGGGCTATTAATTAATGACACTTTCTAAGGAGTAGTTGCCTAAGGAGTAGTCGGCCTTAGTTTGTAAAAATGATTACATTCGCTCATATACACTCATTACATTCATTCGAAATCCATATTCGCCCATATCTTGATGATCGGCGTCTTATGAATAAATAAAAAATAAATAAAAAAAATAAATAAATACCTTTAGATGATGAATCATCTGATATAATCATTACTTACGTAAAAAGTTAATAATTCCTCCATTGAAGATCCAAACCGAAAATCCTTCCATGAAGTTAATAATTTGAAAACTAAATATGTTAGCATATTTTTTTATTTATTTGTGTTTTTTTAACTTCACTCGCCAGTTCATATCGGCTTGCAGCCTGTGAGTGAACTTTATTCAACGAGTGAAGTACCGACCGTTGGCTCAGTGGGGATTCGAAACTTGGAACCTGCCTTCCGCAGTCCGAAGCCTTAGCCACTGAGCCACCGCGGTGCTTCATGGAGCCACCGGCTAGGCTTAGTTTACTCTTTTTAAGTAACAAAATAATCTGTAGAGGTTACTAGTGAAATTGAAACAAAAATAATTAAAATTGTTGTTTTCTTTTATGTGTTTTTTTACTGTACAGAAGCAAAATAATGTAATCTTAAATCCACATACCCAGGTATATTTAATTTTAAAATTTTCTATTTGATACAATATTCACTTGAATAAAATTTCTTTATATAATTCATTACAAATTGAAAATGTCATATAATAATAAATGAATCCAGGTTTTTATGTGTTTTTCATTGAAAAAATATTCAATACGTATGTAACGCTAGTTACAATTTAAATCGTTCGAAATTATTTAGAAAACTTTAACAGCAATAAATGTATTAATAAGATGAGTAGTTGCTATACGCATAACAGTTCGTTGTTTCTAAGTATTTTATATAATAATACGGAAAACCAAAGTCATCCTAATGGAATTCACTTCCAAAATACACGTGACAAAAAAATGCAGACAAAAGGGAATGTCGGGCTTCTGGGATCTCACGTGACGGGGATAGAATACAAATTCCCTCGCCCTAACAGCTTTGGCTTCTGTCTGGAAGTGTCCTACTACACATATCTGGGATGAAACTGGATAATTCTAAGCCTTGTGGATGTGATTTTAACATAAAAACTAAATGTTTTTCAAATCAATGATTATCAAAAGTATGTAACTTTGAGATATTACGTATTGTGTCTTCATATTAATAAGACTTTGTACAGTTCATTTGCAATTAAAATATTTTTGTGTTGTAGCCTGCCAACAAATACCATAAATAGTGGCCAGTTAATATCCTACGTTTAAAATTTGTAATTATTTTGTAATATATTGAAAGAAATAAACTATTATTATTATTGTAGCAATGTATAATATTAATTTAAAAGTAAGGAATTGTTGCAGTTTTCATATAATAAATAGATAGAAATTTCATATCACATCCCACGATCTAAAGCTCCGTCCACCAGGTGAACGTTCAGAGAACATGTTGATAATGTTCGTTTGTTATAAATGTCACCAAACAATTTTCGCGATTTCCAACGAACAGTCTGCAAAATAATTCGCTGAACATTTTCCAACCAAATTTCACTGTTCGGCCAGTTCAGTCTGAACAGCAACTTCAAATGATAAAGTCGTGTAGAAAATGAGTGCAAATTGTTGTCGTCTTGCGTGTATTGCTGTTGCGCGGCGGCTTGTGTAGTTGTTAAGAAACCAGGTCAACGCAGGTGGTGGCAGAGACAGCTTGTTCAACGGCGCTATGAGTACAGCGGAGAGGATTTTAGAAACGATTTGACGGCTGGTTGTCTTTTTACAAACTCACCAGAACGTAAAACTCGGACTTCGAAACCATAATGACAGCAATAGGACAAATGATAGCAAGACAAAGCACAAACGTTCGCAATTGTGTAAGTGATCAAGATTGTCTGGCGATAACTATTCAGTTTTTGGCGACTGGAGATTCCTATCACTCACTGATGTATTTGTTTAAAGTTTCAAAGGAAAGCATTTCTAAAATAGTTCCCGAGAAATGTTCAGCAATCGTTAAAACTTTATCCATGTATGTAAAAACATCCTCTACTCCCGAGGAATTGCAACTAGAAGCAACTGGTTACAATGCTAATTGGCTGCTCGACCAATGCCTAGGCGCACTGGATGGAAAGCATATTGTTTTACCGGCCCCTGATAACAGTGGATCACTATATTTTAACTACATAGGTATTGTCTCGATGGCTCTTGTGGACTCAAATTTTAACTTTCTATATATAAATGTAGGCTGCCAAAGACGAATTTCGGATGGGAGTGTGTTTTAAAACAGTGAACTGTTGAAAACCTTACAAACTGGTGAAAGTAAATAACGTTAGGAGCAGGTATTTCAGCTAAACCTACGGTAGGGTTAAACATATAATATACAGGGTGGAAAAAATATGGAAACGCTTTCACAACAACTTAATTTTTTTACATAGAACAATTTTTATTTATTTATTTATGACTGGATTCCATAAAGCATAATAGAATTAATGGAAATCATAATGGAAAATTTCTGATCAGAATAATTTACTTGAAACCGTTAAATAGTGGAGAAATAATAAAACTGTTCAATGTAGTTAATTTTAAATTAAAATTACCGCTACTCTGTAAAGAATAAACCTTCCGAAGTCCGATTTGTGGCAATTAATTTCATCTTATACCTTTCATTTGATACCAAAATTGACCTAGGCTTACGTTGAAGATTTTCGTTCAACTTCTCGTGGGCTGTCCTCCTGAAAAAAATAAATGTCGCTTATGGCTTTAAAAAGTGTGTTCTTTGTAATCATGATGATGTACAAGATTTACTTTTACGAGTGAAGTCATACAAAGTTGTGACAGTGTCTCCATGTTTCCCACCCCCGTGTGTGATATCATGGTGGTATTATTGTATTATGACGTACTTGTAGGTGGTAAGTTACGACTTGGCACTTACGGTACTTTTGATCTTCACCAGTATAGTTTTAAAGAACTAAGCACTCCCTGGTTTACTGTTCCATATAAAGCTTTGACAACTGAAGCATAAACCATTATAAACCTACCTTCGTTGACAATAAAAGGGTGTCTCGTTATTTTAAAAGAGCAGTTCCTTCAAATCTCGGATATTTTTCGTTTCAATTCACTACCACTACTTTTTCCGTTAATTCACTACCACTTGATAAATATTCTACTGCTATACAGAATGTTCCACAATCATTTTCACATTCTCTGTGGTAATTCTTATTCGCTAGGAATCCAATATCACTGGCCTTATCGCATTCCAATTACTTTCGTACGGAGAGGGCATTCGGAGGTAATTCAATCATTGGATTTACCAGTTTGTGATCAACTTTAGTAGCCACCTAACCTACTCTAACCGTGATTGTGATGAAAAAGGAGTGGTAGTGAAGTAACGGCAAAGGTATCAAATCTCATCCAAATTAGCTTACCAATCCCTAGCTCAAAGGTTAATTTTAGATTTAGTTAATATATATATTTAAAATTAGTGAAGAGGTAGAATATAATTTTTTTTTAAAGATGCTTTAAAAGTTTTGTTTAAGGTCTTAAACTAAACCTACTGACTAATTTGGCATAAATAATTAAGTGAATATTAATATAGTCTGCCGGCTTAATGTCTCAGTGTCTAGGGATTCAGACTGCAGATTACAAGAACAGTCCCTAAATATTTAGTTTAGTTAGGGATCAAATCCCTAACTAAACTAAATGATCACACGTTGCATAAAGATAAGGCACAGGCCTGCTGGTCCTGGTAATCTAGCAAGTGGAAGTTAACTAAAACAAATATTGATACTTTAAGGATCTTTTATATTACAGCAACACATACCTGCCTTGTATAGTCTGAAGTGAACTGTTCATAAAGAACAACTGTTTGAAAATGTAAGCCTGATTTGTTTAAAGACAACTCCACGTGTTTTATAAATCATATGTATTTCTTCTTATATCGTTAACCAGACTCAGAGCAAATGGAACAGGTTTTGAGTTTAAAATTAAAGTTTATTTGATTTTGAAATTGTCTTTTATAAAATTGTGTCAGGGTATTTATAAAATATTTATAACTTCTGTTTTGTTATCTAAATGTACTGTTTGTTTCATATTAAAATATTTAATAAATATATGTGATGGAGTTTAAAAAATAATTCTTACATGAAATGTATTATGTTTAATGAAATGACAATTTTGATAAAAACATTATCTCTTAATAATATAAAAATAAATAGCTAGATTATTATTGCCCTAACGAATAAAATAATTTACTTAGTTTTTATTATATCAGCAATTTCGAAAGAAACATTTTTTAAAGTAAGTATCCTTGTTTCTACACTATCACTACCATTGAATATGAAAATTAAGATTGAAATGCAGAGTGTCATTTCTTCTTTCCTGTGAAAAGCTTATTTCTGACATAATCCATTTACTTTAAAAAGTGCTTTACATTCTGGGAAGTGGGTCAGTCCTTTTTGTTTCATCCTTCCAGCTTAACGAACAAAGTGCATTCCACAAGAGTGAATTGTAGGTCCAGCAAATACGCTGAAAATATTGCAAAAGGACATAAATCTCAAAGTAAAAGCCTCTCTGTGATTGTGTTTATGTTATACATTGATTAAAATTACCAATTATAATTTTTGTAAATTATTAATAATTAATAGACTTAGTACTACTAAATTTCCATTTCGTTATTTATACGTTTTTATTGTTATCTATGATTATTTTTTTTTAATATAAAATAAATTTGAATTATAAATCTATAAAAATTATTGTCTCAATATGTCTTAATTTAAATAAATGAACGGCTTTTATTAGCCTTACCAGCAATACAAATAAATACAGTAGTATAAGTAAGGCAGAGCAATACTTTTTATAATAAGTTCGCTAACAGTATATAATTAAATAATCATAATGAATATTTAAGGTAGACAAATCCTTTGTTATCTACTAATAAACACATGATAAAGTAGCAAATAAAACACGTTTGTTTAGCTACGTTTTGGTTTTACATAAAACAATTCTGTTGTTTTATTATTAACAGCTGGAAACAAATAAAAGCTTTTTACATTTTTGGACATTATGTATGGTATTATATTGATTTGATACTACACAATTATCGTATCAAACATGTAATTTAATTTCTTTTGTAATTTATAATCTAGCATATGCCATATTTTCTAAAAAAACTCGTTTTGAATTTACTTTTATGCCTAGTTCAAAACCTAAAAGCAAGTGCACAGAAACGCTATGTCTTAAGTATAATAATAGCTTAAGTCGTTTTTTATAATAAATGTAAACCTTATAATGGTAATAATATTTGATTCATTTTTAAAACATCTAAAATGTAAGACGACATTAAAAAAGCAGGCTGTATACAATAATGCAGATAAAAAACTAGTACATTATACTAAATATGTAAAAGCATAAACATGTTGACTGTCTTTTCAAGCAGGAACGTATCCCTAATAATTGACATGCCTAAATATTAGAAAAATAACATTTATGAAAGGCCGCAAGTGCGTGTGTGTATACTTAACAGTAATATGTACATTTTAGTGTCAAACAGGTTTAATATATAAAGGTTTCGTTTCGAGATTACTTTACTGTTCAATTATTTATTTCTACATTTAAAGTATCCATTCCTCAGGAAAAATTTCTATCCATTTAAATTTAAGATTAGACATGAAACATGAAATCAACCAAAAGCACGAATTTCTTTTATGGTGCCTCCCCTTTTTGACTTTATCTTTTAATGTCTTTTAGCAATCTTAATGGTTTAGTAAATATTTCTTATGTGCACTTTCCACCTTTTTTTATTAACATAAGTAAGTTAAAATGTCCATGTGTATGTCAATTAGACATAAATCTGCTTTTAATAAGCAATTATTATATGCACTTTATGTATTTATATGCAACAAGTGATATAAAAAGTGAATGTTACTTTATATACGTCTAAGCGTATTTTGATACAAAATAAAAGTAATTTTTACTGCTTAACATAAAATAACAAGGAAGTGGCGACCGTTATGAGGGAGAGGCGACTCCTATGAAAATATCGTCGAAATTATTATTGTTTCTAATTATTTTTAAAGCTAAACTAATAAAAACTGTAATTTTTTAGGAAAGTAAAATGGTGCAACTGTACATTTAGTTAATTGCTTACAAGAAAAGCACTTTGTAAGAGTTTTGCTACCCTCTTTAATTCTCTCAGACAATTAATCTGGCAGTTCAATTCCACTATTCCTACATCCAACAGCAGCTGAAACGTATTATGTTTGTAATTTTCGTATTTTGGATTACATTATTTACCGAAAAATGTGTGGTTTTTTAAAAAGAAAACCACTTTACCATCATTACAATACAGGAAAACTAATATTTATAAAATCATAAGACAACGTACAGTACTAAAATCAAAATACGAGTTCACGTCTAAATGTCATTTAGTTAATGTGAATTGTTTCCTAAGTTTGGTCTTTATTGGTGCTTAGTTGTAAGTTATGTGTTGATTATCCTGTGTAATCCATGAAGTGTTAACGTTCTGCAAAGCCATTTGACCGGTAATAGTTTTGGTTATTCAAAAGTGTCTTTGTCAACTAAGGAGCACAAGTTGATTGTTTAAGATATTGTCATGCGTATATAATTAGTGCAAGCTTACTTCACAGCACAAAAATAGTAATTCGTCTCGATGTTATTTTTATTCATATTTTTTAGTATAAAATGATATAGGAAGAGTTTCCGTGATTGCGGTGCAAAATGATTACCATTTAGGGCTTTTAACCACCGGGTATTTTTTCTTCAAAGACAACCAAATACTATAGTGAATTTTTAAGATATAAACCCTAATGCGGTTGTTTTTCATATAGCATATATCGTTATTCAATTAAACTGTTATATTTCTAAGTCATTTACATTCTGACAAATAACGTATCTCTCGTAATTTTTTTTTTTTTTATTTATTTTTTTTATTTATCCATTAGACGCCGATCGTCAAGATATGGGCGAATATGGATTTCGAATGAGTGTGATGAGTGTAGATGAGCGAATGTAGTCATTGTTACAAACTAAGGCCGACTATTCCTTAGAAAGTGTCATTAATTAATAGCCCAATAACAAATGAACAGCCGGTGGTTATCAGCTGATCCTTCTCAAAATGTGTTATGACTCTGATTGGGATCGAACTGACAACCTTTAGCTTATGAAGCTGGGATTGAACCAACTACGCTACCGACCAATTTCCAAGAACCACTGAATGGACAGTAATCAAGCCAACTACATTCATGAATATGACATTCTTTTGCAAGTTGTAAAATATGATCCGAGAAAGGCGGCTGTTTAGCCTCCAAAAACCTTAATTTATAATTATGATAATTATCTCTACGTGGTGTAACGTGGTTATCCTTTTTTAGTTACATATTTTATTCAAAATATGTACAATAATTTTTTTCATAAAATAAGAATATTTTTGAAATAACGTAATGGATCTTTCTAAACAAATAAAATAATAATATTTTAACATAATCTTAAGATTAAAATAACAGGTTTTCTCATTCTTCTATAGCTAATGACATTAATTAATAATTCTTCCACTGTAGCTGTAAGCTAGTTAGACATATATTACGTGTTATTACTTATATACCTTTAAATATTATTTTATATACTTATATTAAAATTATATTACAATTAATTTATACTTTTCAGGTATGAAGTAGATCATTCAATACTGATGTTAAATAATTTGTAAATATCACAAAAATTATTTATTTAAGTAAAACTGATACTTTTCAAAATCAACTTACTGTATTTATACATTATTTCAAATTGAAAGTCAGAGCATACTTATTTTGCATTAAAATGTATTTATAAATTTACTTTTTATGATGAAAAATGCTACTGTACATTATTAAAATATAGTTAGAATAAATAAGAAAACAAATAATGTATTCCATATCACTAGAATAACTTTGCCCTTTTCGCACACGTTTCTAACCATTATTGATAAAAAGATTTGTTTATTTAATTTTCTACGGTACAACCATTTTACAGGATATGTAATAATAGCATGCGATAGTACATTAAGTAAATATGCCAACCAAAGGATGATGAAGAGTCAAATCACCGCTAAGGCAGACTACAAAAAAAGTGATACATGCATAATAATTGTGTAATATGATATATGTTAAGCGTGATTATTGTTTTAATCCTATACAGGGTGTTCGGTAAAAGTGTTCCAATAATTTATGATGTTATTTTACACATTAAAATAAACAAAAAAGTTTTTATAAACATAGGTCCTAAAACCTATAGTTTTCCGTCTATCTGTCTGTATGTGTTTTTTACATAAAAATTTATAAATTGAGAACCACTTATAGTACAGTTATGAAATTTTGTAGTTATGTTTCCTTTTTGTATTTCCACTTGAGAAAAAAATATGAACAAAATATCTTTACCCGTTTCAAAATGGCGGCCAATCGAAAATGTTGATGATTAATTACGCAAAAACTACACCCTTTATAAAAATGTTACAAGAATAATAAAAATTTGGAAATATTTTTCTAAAACTAATGGTGTTGGGTTCATTAAAATCAGATAAAAATCAACTGAGCTGTACTAAAACACATAAAACCATGTTTATGTCACAACAGTACACAACAGGAAGTATACTTTTCTAGACTGTTGTACTCTGAACAGCTGATTTAAAGCCAATGATCTGATTATTGTGAACATAAACATTAGTACATACTCATTGAATATGAAGGTCAAATAAAAAAAATAGAAAACAACTAACATTTATCAATGGTAAATTTATTACATTTAGAAAATTAAAATTATTAAACATATTAAACTTATGAAATACGACCGACCCATCTTTCAGGGCGGAAGTGTGCATACTGTTGTTTCGACTTTATTTTAGTCTCTTCAGATGTAGATAGGCACGAAGCCACTACATGACAACAATAAATAAGTAATCCAATGTGGAATTACCAGTCGGGCACGGAGGTAGAGAAATTTGCCAATATCCGTTTTCACAAACACCAATTCGGTGCGCCCTATTTCTAAATTAAATGAATGAGACTTTTAATTATATATTTTATCCTCATCTTCTTTTATCTAAATTTGATTAACATACTAGAGCAGTAGTGCTACGGTCGCGGTTGTTTAGCGACCTGCCTACAAACAGCAAGGTTTCAATTGCTGTGAGGGTAGAGAGTGAAAAGGCATAACAATGTTAACCTTTCAATTATAATAATTGCTCAAAGTGGCGGCCTCCGTTTAAAATGCAGGCATCCAAGCGCCTCCTCATTGACTGGCGGACTCTTTCAAAAATGCCAGGTGTCTGCTGAATTGTAGCAATGCCATTTAATATCCTTGCTCGCAACTCTTCGATGTTATCTACAGGAGTGGAATAAACCAGTGACTTTAGGTGGCCCCATAGGAAAACGTCTAAAGGATTAAGGTCGGGGGACCTAGCTGGCCAAGGAATTGGGCCTCCACGACCGATCCATTTGTTGTTGTACGCTCCATCCAAATACTCGTAGTTTCTAACATTTAAACTGAAATGGGCTGGAGCACCGTCCTGCATAAACCACATACTGTTGCGGGTATTCAGTGGCAAATCCTCAAGAATAGTTGGAAGGTCATCAGTATAAAAACGTAAATATGTCTGGCCGTTAAGAATGTTCGG
This sequence comes from Stictocephala bisonia, assembly GCA_035578905.1. NCBI lineage: Eukaryota > Metazoa > Arthropoda > Insecta > Hemiptera > Membracidae > Stictocephala > Stictocephala bisonia. The sequence continues at coordinate 36,361 of JAQJVL010003220.1, read as the reverse complement.
TAAAAAGCTTACAAACAAATTGTCACCAATTATGCCAGCCTAAACATTTAAAGAAAACTGATATTGGTGATTAACCTGTGTAATTGCATATGGGTTATCGATGGACCAAATGTGTGAGTTATGAGAATTAATAATCATGGTTCTTGAAAATTTGGCCTCATCCGTGAATAACACCTTATTCAAGAAATGTGGGTTCACACATTTTCGAATAAACCACTGAGAAAGCTGGATTCGGGGATGGTAATCACGAGGTAGCAGTGAGTGAACTTTTTGTACGTGGTAAGGATGAAGTTGTTGTTCATGTAGTATAGTCCAGACTGTTTCACAGCTAACGTTGAACTGAAAACCAAGTTCTCTAATACTTTTGTTGGGGTGGTTTGCTATGACATCCAATATGGATTCTTCCAATTCATGTGTTCTTACTGAAACCTGTCGGCCAGAGTTACCTGTTTTTTGGTGTGAAAAGCTTCCAGTCTCTGCAAGTCGTCGATAATTTGTTGAAAATGTTTTATTACAAGGTAACACACGATTTGGAAAACGTTCCTGATACAGTCTTCTTGCCTCAGTACCACTACAATTAGCAAGGCCATACATTAGATGCATATCTGCCATTTCTGAATTGGTAAAGTTATGAATTCCATTATTTTCCATTTCTTGTTGATAATGAAACGAAACTAAACCACAAACACTCACTAATTAAAGCAAACGATTAACTACAGTATAACTAATTAAAATTGCATGTTTTATTGCAATACTAAAGTACTTGGCACAAAGCTTTTACAGTACAGAAGAAATAGGTTATTTAAGTTAAGTGTTAATGCCAACAATGACAGAAACATTCTTTTATAACCTTAAATAAACATATGTTCACAATAATCAGATCATTGGCTTTAAATCAGCTGTTCAGAGTACAACAGTCTAGAAAAGTATACTTCCTGTTGTGTACTGTTGTGACATAAACATGGTTTTATGTGTTTTAGTACAGCTCAGTTGCTTTTTATCTGATTTTAATGAACCCAACACCATTAGTTTTAGAAAAATATTTCCAAATTTTTATTATTCTTGTAACATTTTTATAAAGGGTGTAGTTTTTGCGTAATTAATCATCAACATTTTCGATTGGCCGCCATTTTGAAACGGGTAAAGATATTTTGTTCATATTTTTTTCTCAAGTGGAAATACAAAAAGGAAACATAACTACAAAATGTCATAACCGTACTATAAGTGGTTCTCAATTTATAAATTTTTATGTAAAAAACACATACAGACATATAGACGGAAAACTATAGGTTTTAGGACCTATGTTTATAAGAACTTTTTTGTTTATTTTAATGTGTACAATAACATCATAAATTATTGGAACACTTTTACCGAACACCCTGTATATCAAAACAATCGGGTCATTTAGTTCACTCACTTTCTAAACATACAGTATTACTTCACTGATTTTGATAAAAAATGTTTAAAACATTTGAAATATACTTATACATTGGTTGTTTATAATTGCTATACTATAAATAGTATAATAATTATTGCAAATCAAGTTCAGTGAGTGAGCTACTGTAAATAAATTTAAATAATACGATTTTACTTAATAATGTTTAATTACTAATATTTGAAGTCAAAAGTTACATGCCGAGGCTGAAGGCCGAGGTGTCAATAGCGCAGCGAGCAACGGGGTTGGCACGCGCAGCTTGCGAGGGTGCTCCCTAGTTAGCAATAATTACTTCAGTAACAATAAACATTCTCAAATAACAAATAATAATAAAAGTGATAATGTTAATAAGCAGTAATAATAATGAATATTAAAGAACAAAAAGCAATGTTCAATAATAACAGGAATTTATTATAACTAACAATAAAGTAATTGGTTATAAAATAATACAGAAAAATAAGCAGATTTAACAGTAACAAAGAATAAATAACAATATAATAATATAATAACATAATTACTGCAATATATATAACAATAAGGTATGATCAGTTAGGTATTTATAGTGAGAGTGTAGACAACGCGTCATTACTCACCTTGGAGTGGTGGTTTAGTTTTATATATAATGCTTACGTTGAATTAATACTGTTAAGTGTTCTTTGGAGGAATGTAAACAAATCAAAGTTTGTGGTTTCCTCTGGAATACATTCGAAGTATGACAATCAATAGACTATATTGGCCATCTTGCTTAGTCATTGTACAAGAGTAATTTTAATAAAGTGGATTTTTTTTAATAGTAGGACTTTTGATTTTGTTACTTCAAATTGTGTTTTGCGAAGTAAAGATGAGTTTAATTTCTAACAACTAGTAAGTTGCGTTTAATGTGATTTTTTTCTTTAATACAATCAATTTTATCCTTAGATGTGCTATATACAATGGTTCTGTGAATTTTGTGGAAGCACTTTAAAACCTTTCTAATTTTCGTTAGGGTTTTGATAGCAAAAAGCCAACTAGTTTATGGTACAATATTTTTTTTCATTTCAAGCTGAAGAGGGACATCCCGTAGAGAGTATTATCAATGTTGTTTTACGAAACACGCACTTTAACATACGTTATTAGAAAGGTTAAATGTACCTTAATTTAACCCCAAATATTGTTTACACTAGAAAATATTCTGCTTTGTGGATTACGGATGGAAGCTTATCTTTCTTGCAACAATATTACATCACTTTCCTTCCGCACTTCGTAATAAATATTGTACAAGTAGTTGATTATAATAGTTTCTTCCTCATATCTGTATTTTATAAACTCTTAAGCACAAATTGTTACTCACATACTCATAACATATTCACCTGTTTCTATATTGAAATTTAAATAACATTACTAGCAGAGGCCCACCCACCCACTGTAATCAATACAACTGTACGTGTATGGGTGGGTAGGTGGGTCATAACCACTGTACGTGTATGGGTGGGCAGGTGGGTCAATACCACCGTACGTGTATAGGTGGGCAGGTGGGTCAATACCACTGTACGTGTATGGGTGGGCAGGTGGGTCAATACCACCGTACGTGTATGAGTGTGCATGTTACATAGAGATGTACAAGCACTTGCCAAAAGTCAAATATCAGGTGACATTTTCTAACCCTTGTAACAGTTGGTGTGAACCCCGTCAACACGCTTCACCCCTCTACCTAAAATTAAAACACCAGTTGAACTTATGATATTTCGCGGAACGGTTCTCTCGGTTCTCGCGTAACGATTGCCGTGACCCTCTCTTACACTGTATAATTCTTACTCCATTAAACAGTGATAGTGTTTTTTCTCCATCTCTCTTCTCTCGATCTACCCAGCATTTTATTCAAAATTCTAAAGTGTGTGAACTCCCAATAGTGTTGTGTTGTGCTCCGAAATGACCGCTAGACAACATCGACATCCCAGGCTTGGTGGATCCATCCCTATGGTCATCTTTCATCCTCTCAGCCCTTCACTCCAAGATATGCACTCTCTCCTCTAAAGGTACAGTAGGTTCTTTTCATTGATTTCTCCATATAAAACAAATATCCCTGTGATTGTTCGTGGTAGCGTCTTTTGTAGTATTTATTTTACTAACGTGGACGTTAGTTGGTCCTCCAAAAATGCATTAAATATAACAATCAAAACGCCCTTAACAATCACAATAAATTTTATTAAATTTTTTGCTCACCTTATAATTAATGGATAAGGCAATTTTGTATAGTTTGGTCAATAATACTAATATTATTCAGTCATTCATGTTGAATATTGTTATGATCTCTAAATAAATATATATTGCTCATAAAAAATATAAAATTTCGCCATAAAAGTATTTACAAAATTACTCCCAAAGAAAGTCCTCTTAAGCTGTTGCAATCAGCAATCAAAGCCAGCCTCCAATCACGAGCTGAGCCAATCAGCAGACTCTAGTTAGGCAGACGTGGTGTCGAGACTGACTGCCTAACTTCTTGTTCCAAATTAACCCTGTTAGTGTCACACCAGCAACTGTGAACTTACTGGTAAGTATTTTAATGCGGTAGGAATTTTAAATTTGTTTGAATACAATTTATTTTGGGATGGTATAAAATTAAAAGATTTGAATCAGATAAGGGATATTAATATTTTTCAAACGATACTGAAACTATTGTGTATTGTTAAAAAGTGGTGGAAATGATTTTAAATTTAAAGGGGAAGTTGTTTGAGTAGTTGATAGTTGAATTGTTGTTTTTGACCAAAATATCAGATCAGATTTCAATAGTAGTCAAAACATATTCTTTTTATAATTTTTTTTCTTTTTTGCTTAACTTTATTAATCAATGTTCTTTCTTTAAGCTGATTCCAAATAACTGGTTTTGGGGTTAAATTATGTATTTGGCCCGTAAAACGCTACTTTTACTCACCTAGCTAAGCCTAACATACTATATTTTAATCTTATATGCATATAAACTAAAATAAACCTTAATTTGCGTCTGTCTGTCCCTCGGGATTTTTTTTTTTTTTTTTTTTTTTTTAACATAATTTTAACATAATTGTATTTGAAAGTAACTTATTTATTGCATTATATATAAAGTAGAAATATATTATCAAAAGCGAGGGGCTGATATACACCAAAGGACTAACACTCTGATCCAAAAGAATATATATATAAAGTAATATATAAAAAAATATATATAAAGTATATATAATGTCATTCCTTAATCCTTAATAACTTAAGCAACACCCTTGTCAGCACTGTGACGTGTGTCCTTTATGACTCACAACGATTTAAAACTACCTTTTACCTCATTTGTGATATTACATTATCAACAATTCTGTGTTAAGTCATTAATTTAATATGATTCATTTAATTGTTCTTCCTAATTGTCACATTATTTTATACATAATGTATATTAGACTCTCTCACCCTTAAATAGGGCACTAATAACTTAGGATGCTTATTAACTTTAGTAGTGTAGAAATGGGGGTTGAAGTGCAACCTTGAACTTTGGACTGTCACGTGATCACGTCACGTGATCACCACGTGCTCACCACGTGCTCACCACGTGCTCATCACGTGCTCACCACGTGCTCATCACGTGCTCACCACGTGCTCATCACGTGCTCACCACGTGATCACCACCACGTGTTGACCTTGAGGTCAACTTTACTATTGTTTACTACTGAGCCACGTGGTGACCTTGAAGGTCAAGTTTACTACGAGCACGTGGACCCCCCGCGACGACGTTGTCGTAGGTCAGTGTTGTTTTGGTGTGACGTCACGCCGTTTTCGCGCTCTTCTGACGTCACGGCGTATTTATTAAATTAATTGTATTTATTTAATGCTGTGGCAAAAAGTGTCGGTGGCCGGTGCCGGGATCGATCTGAGAACCTTTCGTTTGTGAGACGAAGTCGATACCACTGCGGCACAGTGACACACCCGAGAGGTTAACGTAAGTAGCGGCAGAAGAACGTGTGTGGCTTCGTTCGCTTCGCTCGCGTTATACTATATGAAATGTATTTTTAATTCGTATTTAATATAGTATTAATTTGTTCAGATGTGAAAAAAAAAAACGCTTCGCTCGAGCCACGTTATACTATATGAAATGTATTTTAATTCGTATTTAATATAGTATTAATTTGTTCAGATGTGAAAAAAGTCTGTTGGTTTGTCGTCTGCTCCTCAGCTAATGTAGCGCCATATGAAAGATACAAAAAAAATTTCTGTTTTTCTTTATACTATATAAAATGTACCAAATGTTTTTTCGCAGTGTTACCAACTCGCACGATTAATTGCAAAAAATATATCTCAGTGCTGCCAATATACTATATATATATATACAATATACTATAATAAATACATATATGATTATTAAATTATACTATATTAAATACAAACGCGTTTTTTCGGTGTTACAGTAATATTAATTTAAATTCGTTATCCTTTTACGTTTAAACTATAATAAATACATATACGATTATTAAATTATACTATATTAAATACAAACGCGTTAATAAATACGTTAAAATATGTTCGTTAAGTATTAGGAGAACAGAACTTGGCAAGATCTCTGAACTCGACCATTGGCGCAATAATTTGTATTTAATATAGTATTAATTAGTTCTGACAATTTAAATCAGATGTAAAAAAAAATCTGTTGGTTTGTCGTCTGCTAGTATCAGCTGATGTGGTTTGCTTCGCTTACGCCGAGCCAGATGCATTAGTACTATATAAAATGTATTTTTCTAATAATTCGTATTTAATATAGTATTAGTTTGTTCAAACAAAATCGGTTTTTCTTTATATTATATAAAATGTACCAACTGTTTTTTCACAGTGTTGCTAACTCACACAATTATTTGCATTATACTATATAAAATACATATATATATATATATATATATATATATATATATATATATATTATTTTTTTCTCTTTTTTAATAAATACAAATGCGTTTTTCGGTGTTACAGTAATATTATTTTACTTTGTTTTCCTTCACATATAATGTATACTATATAAAGTATAGCCAACTTATGCTTTCATTCGTAGTATACTATAATAAATCTGTGTACTATAAAAAGTGCATCGATATTTATTCTTTGTCACGTTATAATATAATAATTGTTATAACGATAAATTTAAATAGATTAAAAAGGATTCTGGTTTTTCTGTGTACATATATACTATATGAAGTACATTGTTCATAATAAATCACTATTTTCGTTGTACTATAATAAATGCAATTAATTTTTATATATAAATCAGTTAGAATATCTTTGAAACAGCTAACACATTTATATTTATTTATTTGTATTACAATAATAAATGTATATTTGTTAATATGTATTAATTTAAGTTAAATTTTAATGTTTTAATACATTTGAGTATTAGGAGAGCAAAGACTGGTAGGAGTTATCAATGTTACAGTTGCCGCCTGCGGCATACAAAGTGTCACTATCGAATCAGCGCGACCCGGCGACCTCTCCGTAAGATAGTCCGACTGCCTCGCGAACTGATTATGTGACTGCTGCTAATTTCTGCTAGCCTGATACTTTGTTTTTCATTACATGTTGTTCGTATTCCATATTTAAGTGGTTTTTTCCATATATTTAGTAGATATATAGAAAATAAAAATCATACTATATTTTATTAAATATTTAATTTAGTATTTAAAAATCTTAAGGTAAAATACTATTCTATGAATTTAAATTATACCTACATATAGTATGCAATATTCATATAATAATTAATATTTATATTTTCGAAAACTCTATGAAAAAGGACAGGTTGTGCTTCAATTAACTAGTGTATATTTTTCTTGTTATACAGTATACAGTATTAATTTGAATAATAATAGTAATATTTTGTATTTTATATAGTATTAATTTATTCTGTCCGTCTAACAAATAAACCAGAGGGTTTTTGTTTTTTGTTTACAACAGCTGATGTATGCTACCAGAGAACTCTTTGTATATGAGAAAAATTTCTAAGTCTAATTTTGCTGATAGATGATGTGGTTCGCTTCGCTTTTAACGAGTCATACTATATAATTTGTATTTAATATAGTATTTATTTGTTCTGACTATTTAAACCAGATGTAAAAAAACAATCTGTTGGTTTGTTGTCTGCTAGTATCAGCTGATGTGGTGCCATACTATATGAAAGATGCAAAAAAAAAAAACTGTTTTTCTTTATACTATATAAAATGTACCAACTGTTTTTTCACAGTGTTACCAACTCACACGATTAATTGCATTATACTATATAAAATACATATATGATTATTAAATTATACCATAATAAATCATGTATATTATATAAAGTGTATACCAGTATTTTTTGTTGTTGTCGGTGTTGCCAACTTACGCTTTCATTCGTATTAAACTATAATAAATCCGTGTACTATAATAAGTGCATCGATTCATCAGTATGGTCAACCGATATTTATTCTTTGTCACGTTATAATACAATAATTACTATGGCGGTAAATTTAAACAGATTGAAAAGGATTCTGGTTTTTATGTATCATATTTTATTTTAATATTGCACTTATATGAAGTACATTGTTCATACTAAATCACTATTTTCGTTGTACTATGATAAATGCAATTAAATTTTATATATAAATCAGTTAGAATATCTTTGAAACAGCTTACACGTTTATAGTTATCTATTTTTATTACAATAATAAATGTATATTTGTTAATATATATTAATTTAAGTTAAATTTTAATTTCTTGTTATTAAGTGAGCAAAGACTGGTAGGAGTTATCAATGTTACAGTTGCCGCGTGCGGTATACAAAGTGTTTATTTTTAATATATACTTTAGTGGTAGTGAGACAGATATAAAAATTCATATAATTTAATACAAATCTGCAAAGAGAGTAAACTTCATTGGTATCTGGACATGCATTTTTCTCAACAACAACCAAAGTTTCTAGTTGGCTCTGGTGTCCTAAATAGTGACTTTTTTTCTTTCATAAATGGTTCAATAATATTTATAGCATTTATCCAAATAATAATTTGTATTTAATAAATTAATTTGTTATGATAATTTAATATTGAAACCAGATCAAAAAAATGTGTCGGTTTGTTGTCTGCTACAGCTATATAGCTGATGTGTCTTCTGCTAAAGGATAGACATGTCTGAAATTTGTTAGTAAATTTGATATTTAGTTGATATTGGTAATGATTTAAATTATGAGTTAAGTAGTTCAATTATTATTCCCTCACACGTTAACCAAAACAATCGAATAATATTGAATTACGAGCCATATTTAGACATATGTAATATTACAATATGTAGCATTTACTTTAAGACATCAAATAAAGCCTCTCTATTTACAAACTATCCCATTATTTTAACCTAATATCATAAATAATTACTTTATAGATGTACATTGCTGCAATTTATTATAAATTTACTACAATACTTCAATAAAGTACATTCTACTTATGACAAGGGTATCAAAATAAAATTTGATACACATTTCATTTCAGACTTACTAAACAAAACGTTCTACACTTGCATCCTTGAGTGCATACATATGCGTTATGTTTAAGATGAGACATGTCTTGTATATGAGAAATTATCTAAGTTCCATTTTATCAGTATCCGTATGTTGAGTAAGGATGAGAACTGAGTATCAGGCTTGTCAATTAGTTGAAAATCAGACCAATAATACGTGTTTTTGATTCAACTCTATGTCCCTTAATTTCACTGGTTGTTAGACTTTAAATGAAATGTCCGTTCTATGAAACAGTCAAACTCCGTTAGCAACAATATTATATTGGTTATCCATGCTCATACTACTCACATTCACCTTAGAATACGTTCAATTTTGTGTTGCCTTGTCATATCTAAGAATAATACTTTCTATTGGTTTCTCTTAAAATGAGCTGTGAGAGTTAATACTATAATGGATGTTATGTTTAAATAATTTGTATAACATAGGGTATACCAAATCAACCGTTTAAGTATATACTTCTTTTGTTTACAAATCTTCTATATTCGGTATAGTTTAATTTCTTATTAGTATAATGCAAATAAATGCAAGTCTGTGGCATTGATGGGTCATATATGAGTAACTAAATTAATAAAATATGTATTTTTAATTAAATTGATTTTCAATTACGTTCATTCTAATTTTAAGTGATTAAATTTTAGTTTTTTTCATGAACATTTTCTGCGTGATAAACATTACCAATAAATGACTATAACACCAATGTTTTAATAGAACACCAATGTTTTAATAGTTAACTATTCTGAATTTTTTACATTTGAGCAAACAAATACTATGATTAGTCGTTTAAGAGCTTTATATCAAGACATATTCTCTACTATGTATTGTACATTTACTTAACAGTAATATAAAATACTGGATTTATAATATATATAACATGATTTTACAGAGTTATATTTCAATTTTGTGAAGCGATAAATATCTAATAACGCTTAAATTGTATAGTGATAACAATTTTTAGATAACTAATGAGTAACTGGGTGTTTCTATATTTTTAGTTAATTTATATATTTATTCACCTCAATGGCTCCATAAATGTGAATTAATAAAAGACATCAACATCATAGAAATGCTGAATGACAATCAGTATAAAGCTGGGTTTTTCCTATTTTGTAAAAGATAATTAAACAGATAAAACAATAATTTATAATTCCGTTAATATTTACATAGTGAATTGAATGTTACATAGTATGCTACTGGTTCATAAAATGGTCTTTTGCTTATGACTGATTTTAAGCGTAAAAATTCATATAATTCAATAAAAATCTGCAAAGAGCGGAAACTTCATCTGTACATGCATGTATCTCAACAACATCCAAAGTTTAATCAATTGGTAAATATTTGTCAGAATGTTTATTTTTAATATATGTGGTAGTGAGACAGATATAAAATTCATATAAAAATTCGTTTTAATTTCAACAAATATCACAAACACGTATTGAAAAAATCGAACTTTCAAATAATTAAAAAAAAAAAAACTTGTGACCGATTCATCACGAATAATTTATTTAAGTAAGGTATAAACATATAACTGTATTATTATATGTTTTGGTTTTAAATAAGATATATTAAACGTTTATCGCAATAAAAAGTTTGACACTGATTTAATCATTAAATAAAAACTAAACTCATTGGCTCACTTTGAACGGAAAAAACAATATAAAAATAGAATAATAATAAAATATAGATGTTAAATTCAATATACATTTCATTTCAGACATGCAAATCGTTCTTCTACATTTGTATCCTTAAGTGCATACATATTGTTTATGTTTAAGATGAAACATTTCTTGTACATGAAAAATCTATCCAAGTTCAGTTTTGTCAGTGTCCGTATGTTGTGTAAGGGAGAGAACTGAGTATCAGGCTAGTTGAAAATCAGACCAACGTGTTTTTTATTCAACGTAAAGCTGTATGTTACCTAGTTTTACTGGTTGCTAGACTTTTTTATAATACAGTCAATCAGCCTACTTATGTAATCATTCGTATTCATTATTCCCTCAGTAGTTTACTTATCAAATGAAAATATAAACTTTACATTAAAAGATGTATAAAAGATGCACACTGTGACCCTATAATAAAAAACCATTTAGTGGGAAACCAAAACTGATTCACCAAGAGTAGTTACTTTTTAGAACTCACTTAAACCTAGTGTCAAACTATGATCCACCTTTTTGATCGCTATGTTTATGGCAAATAAATAATCTATATATAGGACATTCCTTCCATAATACGGGAATATATGTATAACAATAAGTCTAAACTAAATGTACCAGTTGTATTAACTTTGAAACATAAGTAAATCGGTCGAAAAATCATATATGAGTAACTCAACTAATAAAATGTATATTTTAAAATTAAAATGATTTTTAATTACGTTCATTCTAATTTTATGTGATTAAAATTTTTGTTTTTTCCATGAACATTTTATGTGTGACAAACATAGCCAATAAATAACTAAAAACACCAATTTTAATTATTCTGAATTTTGACATTTTGGTAAACAAGTACTATGATTAATCGTTTAAGAGCTTTATATCAAGACATCTTCTTTATTATGTATCGTACATATACTTATCATTAATAAAATACTGGATTTATGAGATATAACATGATTTTACACGGTTAAATTTCAGTTTTGCTGAGGCTATAAATATCTAATAAACACGTAAATTGTATAGTGATAACAATTATATAAATAACCATAACATAATGGACATACACATATCTAATGGTTTTAAGTTTTTAAATAACTAATAAGGAACTGCGTGTTTCTATATTTTTAGTTAATTTATGCATCTATTCACCTCAATGACGTCATAAATATGAATTAAGATAAGACATCTAAATCACAGAAATGTATAAATCCATCGATTTATTTTAAATGACCAATTAAATTAGTTTCAGATAAGAAAATTAAGGTATTATACAAATGATACACTTCTGAGATCTCCATTAGGATGCTATGCAAAAGAGCTTCAAATAAAATGTCAGTCTTATTAGGCTTCACATATTCTGTAAATCAAGCTAGACATTAAATGAATGAAACATTTTTTTATTTCTCAATGAGAGGATCCTCATACGTATTCAACTACTTTATTAAAACTTAGCGAAACGATTTAAATGTGAATGACACTCAGTGTTAAGCAGGTTTTTTCCTATTTTGTAAAGATAGTTGGACAGATAAAACAACAATTTTATAATTCCGTTAGTAACTTACTAGTGTATTATTAACTTAATAATATAGTGAATTGAATGTTACATAGTATGCTACCAGTTCATAAAATGGTCTTTTGCTTATGACTGATTTCAAGTGTATAATTTATTTTGGTAAACATGATAAAACAAACACACATGACAAAACTAGGCGTGTGATAAAGTGTCTGAACAATACCTTTATGTAACCTGAAAACTGTATCGAAAAAGTGGTGGGTGGATAGTAACAGATTTATATAAAATGTTGTCAAAATCGAACGGTTATGCTTAAATAGGATTCAGAAGTTGTTTTTTATCTTAAAGATACTGTTTCATACAAACAGTTCAATCTTAACAAGTGTGATAATATATAACTCACATATGTTTACTATAGTACAAACAATTTTTAATAAATTAATAATAGCGGTTTTTAAGCTAAAAATACATATATGAATGAAAATAATTTACGTTAAATTTCAATATCCATAACACATATAAAAAGTCATGTGATATTTTTTCATTTTTAGTATTACAAAAAATTAAGGAATATGAAACTAAATCAACTGCGATGATGCTATTAAAACGAATCTCAGCCATATTACAGTTGTATTATTTTTTATGATAACTCTTTTTGACATTTTTTTCTTCAGTTAGTATACATTTTTATTTGTTTTTTTTCCCCAAAAACTAGATATGATTTGTTTGCAACATGGTTAGTTTTAGTTGACAGCCATTGTAAAACTGTACATTGTGAAGCCCGATAAATGAATTTGAATGTTAAGTGCAGTTGAACATTCAATATACTCCCTTTCATCCAAATAATGAACTTTATAGTTTAAGTAACACTAAAAAATCATGTACTGTACGAACAAAACTATACTTAGTCTAGGTGTGTAAATACAAATGTACATAACTAGACTTTATATTCGTATAATACATTTAAGTATGTAGAATTAACATAATGAACTTAGGTATTTATTTTATTTTACGATACCTATTTACGTTGTATTCATGTTATTTATGTATTTAATTTGGAATGGAAACTGTAATTTAGATAATAATTTATTTCTCATACACAGGGAATTACTAGCGTTTATATTAAGTAACACTCAAATAATAATATGGAATGCAAACTACAAGTTACTTTCAAAGCTAATTCCCACTCACTTTGTCTTATTACAATTGATAGTAAGAAACTTAATTCATATGCCATATGTATATTTTAAACTAGTTAGACCAGAGGATTAAGGCAATGAGGAAAGAACAAAGTAACCCAAATGCCATTCAAAGACAAATAGAGCACACTTATTGTAATGTACTAAAAATAAAGTAACCAAAACCACAATTGTTAAATGTAATGTTTGTCATTGCGTTAAATAAATGAGAATGGTAATTTTGCACTTCATTGTTTTCTCTTAAATATATTTTTCCATGCCAAGGAAAATAACACATATGTTTTAAATGAATGTATGTCTATGTTACAATAGGAATGTGTTGTTGTGTAATATTTAAAATAAATACTATCACTTTAAAACTTTCAAATGTTTATCCTCCTCCAACTAAATTTTTATACATTACATGTTATGTATTCTGAATAAGTAATTTATAGATAAAGAACATTTATTGAGAAAAGTTTCGCTAAACCATAGAAATATAATTACGTAATATGCTTAATGTTTAAGGCTTGGAGATAAATGAAACATATTACTTATAGTAAAATTTCTTTTTTCAAAATATTAATATAGTAAAACACAGTTAGTTTGAATAAATACTATCTATTAATATAGCTTTATTCATTACAATTATACGCACACAATACAATTTTAAAACAATCGTTATAAACTCAATTTGTTCTACTTTAAGTCTACGTTTAGTTTGAAATATAATGCATAATTACATTAAGTATTTGACTTTAATTTTTACTATTTTAATCAAAGAATATTACAAAGACAGATAGAGTAGCTTACGGTAAATTTTTAGTGCAACTTCATTGAATTCGAACTGTGCACATACACATATAAAGGGGCTTATATTACTAAGTATACTGTATAATTTACAATTTTTATTGTGAATATTTAATGTTAAACAGGAAATCTAATTTGTACTCATGGTATAACAAATCAATTACAGCGTTGACCTTTTACTTTATCTATGGTTATCTTGACCTATTAGTACGGATCATCGTGCTAAGATTAACTATATTTGCATTCACACTGGTTATTAGAACCAATCGTATTTTATTAATATTGGCTTGTTTCTGTGTATATTTTATTTACATACATATACGTAATTAAATCTTCTTATTTTAGTTTTCCTATTACTAATACGTTATAGTATATTATTGCAAATTCTGAATTTATTAATAAGATAGTGCATGACACATAAAGTAACATTTTATATTATATTCTAAACAATAGCAAGTATCATTACAGTCTTTACAAAACAATTTAATAAACTACGCGTTTACAATTCAACATTTAAATAAACGATGAATACCTCTAATAACCTATAAAAAATAGTCTAAGATATTAGAATTCCTGTTTAACATTAAATATTCACAATAAAAATTGTAAATTATACAGTATACTTAGTAATATAAGCCCCTTTATATGTGTATGTGCACAGTTCGAATTCAATGAAGTTGCACTAAAAATTTACCGTAAGCTACTCTATCTGTCTTTGTGATATTCTTTGATTAAAATAGTAAAAATTAAAGTCAAATACTTAATGTAATTATGCATTATATTTCAAACTAAACGTAGACTTAAAGTAGGACAAATTGAGTTTATAACGATTGTTTTAAAATTGTATTGTGTGCGTATAATTGTAATGAATAAAGCTATATTAATAGATAGTATTTATTCAAACTAACTGTGTTTTACTATATTAATATTTTGAAAAAAGAAATTTTACTATGAGTAATATGTTTCATTTATCTCCAAGCCTTAAACATTAAGCATATTACGTAATTATATTTCTATGGTTTAGCGAAACTTTTCTCAATAAATGTTCTTTATCTATAAATTACTTATTCAGAATACATAACATGTAATGTATAAAAATTTAGTTGGAGGAGGATAAACATTTGAAAGTTTTAAAGTGATAGTATTTATTTTAAATATTACACAACAACACATTCCTATTGTAACATAGACATACATTCATTTAAAACATATGTGTTATTTTCCTTGGCATGGAAAAATATATTTAAGAGAAAACAATGAAGTGCAAAATTACCATTCTCATTTATTTAACGCAATGACAAACATTACATTTAACAATTGTGGTTTTGGTTACTTTATTTTTAGTACATTACAATAAGTGTGCTCTATTTGTCTTTGAATGGCATTTGGGTTACTTTGTTCTTTCCTCATTGCCTTAATCCTCTGGCCTAACTAGTTTAAAATATACATATGGCATATGAATTAAGTTTCTTACTATCAATTCTAATAAGACAAAGTGAGTGGGAATTAGCTTTGAAAGTAACTTGTAGTTTGCATTCCATATTATTATTTGAGTGTTACTTAATATAAACGCTAGTAATTCCCTGTGTATGAGAAATAAATTATTATCTAAATTACAGTTTCCATTCCAAATTAAATACATAAATAACATGAATACAACGTAAATAGGTATCGTAAAATAAAATAAATACCTAAGTTCATTATGTTAATTCTACATACTTAAATGTATTATACGAATATAAAGTCTAGTTATGTACATTTGTATTTACACACCTAGACTAAGTATAGTTTTGTTCGTACAGTACATGATTTTTTAGTGTTACTTAAACTATAAAGTTCATTATTTGGATGAAAGGGAGTATATTGAATGTTCAACTGCACTTAACATTCAAATTCATTTATCGGGCTTCACAATGTACAGTTTTACAATGGCTGTCAACTAAAACTAACCATGTTGCAAACAAATCATATCTAGTTTTTGGGGAAAAAAAACAAATAAAAATGTATACTAACTGAAGAAAAAAATGTCAAAAAGAGTTATCATAAAAAATAATACAACTGTAATATGGCTGAGATTCGTTTTAATAGCATCATCGCAGTTGATTTAGTTTCATATTCCTTAATTTTTTGTAATACTAAAAATGAAAAAATATCACATGACTTTTTATATGTGTTATGGATATTGAAATTTAACGTAAATTATTTTCATTCATATATGTATTTTTAGCTTAAAAACCGCCATTATTAATTTATTAAAAATTGTTTGTACTATAGTAAACATATGTGAGTTATATATTATCACACTTGTTAAGATTGAACTGTTTGTATGAAACAGTATCTTTAAGATAAAAAACAACTTCTGAATCCTATTTAAGCATAACCGTTCGATTTTGACAACATTTTATATAAATCTGTTACTATCCACCCACCACTTTTTCGATACAGTTTTCAGGTTACATAAAGGTATTGTTCAGACACTTTATCACACGCCTAGTTTTGTCATGTGTGCTTGTTTTATCATGTTTACCAAAATAAATTATACACTTGAAATCAGTCATAAGCAAAAGACCATTTTATGAACTGGTAGCATACTATGTAACATTCAATTCACTATATTATTAAGTTAATAATACACTAGTAAGTTACTAACGGAATTATAAAATTGTTGTTTTATCTGTCCAACTATCTTTACAAAATAGGAAAAAACCTGCTTAACACTGAGTGTCATTCACATTTAAATCGTTTCGCTAAGTTTTAATAAAGTAGTTGAATACGTATGAGGATCCTCTCATTGAGAAATAAAAAAATGTTTCGTTCATTTAATGTCTAGCTTGATTTACAGAATATGTGAAGCCTAATAAGACTGACATTTTATTTGAAGCTCTTTTGCATAGCATCCTAATGGAGATCTCAGAAGTGTATCATTTGTATAATACCTTAATTTTCTTATCCGAAACTAATTTAATTGGTCATTTAAAATAAATCGATGGATTTATACATTTCTGTGATTTAGATGTCTTATCTTAATTCATATTTATGACGTCATTGAGGTGAATAAATGCATAAATTAACTAAAAATATAGAAACACGCAGTTCCTTATTAGTTATTTAAAAACTTAAAACCATTAGATATGTGTATGTCCATTATGTTATGGTTATTTATATAATTGTTATCACTATACAATTTACGTGTTTATTAGATATTTATAGCCTCAGCAAAACTGAAATTTAACCGTGTAAAATCATGTTATATCTCATAAATCCAGTATTTTATTAATGATAAGTATATGTACGATACATAATAAAGAAGATGTCTTGATATAAAGCTCTTAAACGATTAATCATAGTACTTGTTTACCAAAATGTCAAAATTCAGAATAATTAAAATTGTTGTTTTTAGTTATTTATTGGCTATGTTTGTCACACATAAAATGTTCATGGAAAAAACGAAAATTTTAATCACATAAAATTAGAATGAACGTAATTAAAAATCATTTTAATTTAAAAATATACATTTTATTAGTTGAGTTACTCATATATGATTTTTCGACCGATTTACTTATGTTTCAAAGTTAATACAACTGGTACATTTAGTTTAGACTTATTGTTATACATATATTCCCGTATTATGGAAGGAATGTCCTATATATAGATTATTTATTTGCCATAAACATAGCGATCAAAAAGGTGGATCATAGTTTGACACTAGGTTTTAGTGAGTTCTAAAAAGTAACTACTCTTGGTGAATCAGTTTTGGTTTCCCACTAAATGGTTTTTTATTATAGGGTCACAGTGTGCATCTTTTATACATCTTTTAATGTAAAGTTTATATTTTCATTTGATAAGTAAACTACTGAGGTAATAATGAATACGAATGATTACATAAGTAGGCTGATTGACTGTATTATAAAAAAGTCTAGCAACCAGTAAAACTAGGTAACATACAGCTTTACGTTGAATAAAAAACACGTTGGTCTGATTTTCAACTAGCCTGATACTCAGTTCTCTCCCTTACACAACATACGGACATTGACAAAACTGAACTTGGATAGATTTTTCATGTACAAGAAATGTTTCATCTTAAACATAAACAATATGTATGCACTTAAGGATACAAATGTAGAAGAACGATTTGCATGTCTGAAATGAAATGTATATTGAATTTAACATCTATATTTTATTATTATTCTATTTTTATATTGTTTTTTCCGTTCAAAGTGAGCCAATGAGTTTAGTTTTTATTTAATGATTAAATCAGTGTCAAACTTTTTATTGCGATAAACGTTTAATATATCTTATTTAAAACCAAAACATATAATAATACAGTTATCTTGACCTTACTTAAATAAATTATTCGTGATGAATCGGTCACAAGTTTTTTTTTTTTTTTTTAATTATTTGAAAGTTCGATTTTTTCAATACGTGTTTGTGATATTTGTTGAAATTAAAACGAATTTTTATATGAATTTTATATCTGTCTCACTACCACATATATTAAAAATAAACATTCTGACAAATATTTACCAATTGATTAAACTTTGGATGTTGTTGAGATACATGCATGTACAGATGAAGTTTCCGCTCTTTGCAGATTTTTATTGAATTATATGAATTTTTACGCTTAAAATCAGTCATAAGCAAAAGACCATTTTATGAACTAGTAGCATACTATGTAACATTCAATTCACTATGTAAATATTAACGGAATTATAAATTATTGTTTTATCTGTTTAATTATCTTTTACAAAATAGGAAAAACCCAGCTTTATACTGATTGTCATTCAGCATTTCTATGATGTTGATGTCTTGTATTAATTCACATTTATGGAGCCATTGAGGTGAATAAATATATAAATTAACTAAAAATATAGAAACACCCAGTTACTCATTAGTTATCTAAAAATTGTTATCACTATACAATTTAAGCGTTATTAGATATTTATCGCTTCACAAAATTGAAATATAACTCTGTAAAATCATGTTATATATATTATAAATCCAGTATTTTATATTACTGTTAAGTAAATGTACAATACATAGTAGAGAATATGTCTTGATATAAAGCTCTTAAACGACTAATCATAGTATTTGTTTGCTCAAATGTAAAAAATTCAGAATAGTTAACTATTAAAACATTGGTGTTCTATTAAAACATTGGTGTTATAGTCATTTATTGGTAATGTTTATCACGCAGAAAATTTTCATGAAAAAAACTAAAATTTAATCACTTAAAATTAGAATGAACGTAATTGAAAATCAATTTAATTAAAAAATACATATTTTATTAATTTAGTTACTCATATATGACCCATCAATGCCACAGACTTGCATTTATTTGCATTATACTAATAAGAAATTAAACTATACCGAATATAGAAGATTTGTAAACAAAAGAAGTATATACTTAAACGGTTGATTTGGTATACCCTATGTTATACAAATTATTTAAACATAACATCCATTATAGTATTAACTCTCACAGCTCATTTTAAGAGAAACCAATAGAAAGTATTATTCTTAGATATGACAAGGCAACACAAAATTGAACGTATTCTAAGGTGAATGTGAGTAGTATGAGCATGGATAACCAATATAATATTGTTGCTAACGGAGTTTGACTGTTTCATAGAACGGACATTTCATTTAAAGTCTAACAACCAGTGAAATTAAGGGACATAGAGTTGAATCAAAAACACGTATTATTGGTCTGATTTTCAACTAATTGACAAGCCTGATACTCAGTTCTCATCCTTACTCAACATACGGATACTGATAAAATGGAACTTAGATAATTTCTCATATACAAGACATGTCTCATCTTAAACATAACGCATATGTATGCACTCAAGGATGCAAGTGTAGAACGTTTTGTTTAGTAAGTCTGAAATGAAATGTGTATCAAATTTTATTTTGATACCCTTGTCATAAGTAGAATGTACTTTATTGAAGTATTGTAGTAAATTTATAATAAATTGCAACAATGTACATCTATAAAGTAATTATTTATGATATTAGGTTAAAATAATGGGATAGTTTGTAAATAGAGAGGCTTTATTTGATGTCTTAAAGTAAATGCTACATATTGTAATATTACATATGTCTAAATATGGCTCGTAATTCAATATTATTCGATTGTTTTGGTTAACGTGTGAGGGAATAATAATTGAACTACTTAACTCATAATTTAAATCATTACCAATATCAACTAAATATCAAATTTACTAACAAATTTCAGACATGTCTATCTTTAGCAGAAGACACATCAGCTATATAGCTGTAGCAGACAACAAACCGACACATTTTTTTGCATCTGGTTTCAATATTAAATTATCATAACAAATTAATATATTAAATACAAATTATTATTTGGATAAATGCTATAAATATTATTGAACCATTTATGAAAGAAAAAAAGTCACTATTTAGGACACCAGAGCCAACTAGAAACTTTGGTTGTTGTTGAGAAAAATGCATGTCCAGATACCAATGAAGTTTACTCTCTTTGCAGATTTGTATTAAATTATATGAATTTTTATATCTGTCTCACTACCACTAAAGTATATATTAAAAATAAACACTTTGTATACCGCACGCGGCAACTGTAACATTGATAACTCCTACCAGTCTTTGCTCACTTAATAACAAGAAATTAAAATTTAACTTAAATTAATATATATTAACAAATATACATTTATTATTGTAATAAAAATAGATAACTATAAATGTGTAAGCTGTTTCAAAGATATTCTAACTGATTTATATATAAAATTAATTGCATTTATTATAGTACAACGAAAATAGTGATTTATTATGAACAATGTACTTCATATAAGTGCAATATTGAAATAAAATATGATACATAAAAACCAGAATCCTTTTCAATCTGTTTAAATTTACCGCCATAGTAATTATTGTATTATAACGTGACAAAGAATAAATATCGGTTGACCATACTGATGAATCGATGCACTTATTATAGTACACGGATTTATTATAGTTTAATACGAATGAAAGCGTAAGTTGGCAATACCGACAACAACAAAAAATACTGGTATACACTTTATATAGTATACATGATTTATTATGGTATAATTTAATAATCATATATGTATTTTATATAGTATAATGCAATTAATCGTGTGAGTTGGTAACACTGTGAAAAAACAGTTGGTACATTTTATATAGTATAAAGAAAAACAGTTTTTTTTTTTGCATCTTTCATATAGTATGGCACCACATCAGCTGATACTAGCAGACAACAAACCAACAGATTGTTTTTTTACATCTGGTTTAAATAGTCAGAACAAATAAATACTATATTAAATACAAATTATATAGTATGACTCGTTAAAAGCGAAGCGAACCACATCATCTATCAGCAAAATTAGACTTAGAAATTTTTCTCATATACAAAGAGTTCTCTGGTAGCATACATCAGCTGTTGTAAACAAAAAACAAAAACCCTCTGGTTTATTTGTTAGACGGACAGAATAAATTAATACTATATAAAATACAAAATATTACTATTATTATTCAAATTAATACTGTATACTGTATAACAAGAAAAATATACACTAGTTAATTGAAGCACAACCTGTCCTTTTTCATAGAGTTTTCGAAAATATAAATATTAATTATTATATGAATATTGCATACTATATGTAGGTATAATTTAAATTCATAGAATAGTATTTTACCTTAAGATTTTTAAATACTAAATTAAATATTTAATAAAATATAGTATGATTTTTATTTTCTATATATCTACTAAATATATGGAAAAAACCACTTAAATATGGAATACGAACAACATGTAATGAAAAACAAAGTATCAGGCTAGCAGAAATTAGCAGCAGTCACATAATCAGTTCGCGAGGCAGTCGGACTATCTTACGGAGAGGTCGCCGGGTCGCGCTGATTCGATAGTGACACTTTGTATGCCGCAGGCGGCAACTGTAACATTGATAACTCCTACCAGTCTTTGCTCTCCTAATACTCAAATGTATTAAAACATTAAAATTTAACTTAAATTAATACATATTAACAAATATACATTTATTATTGTAATACAAATAAATAAATATAAATGTGTTAGCTGTTTCAAAGATATTCTAACTGATTTATATATAAAAATTAATTGCATTTATTATAGTACAACGAAAATAGTGATTTATTATGAACAATGTACTTCATATAGTATATATGTACACAGAAAAACCAGAATCCTTTTTAATCTATTTAAATTTATCGTTATAACAATTATTATATTATAACGTGACAAACAATAAATATCGATACACTTTTTATAGTACACAGATTTATTATAGTATACTACGAATGAAAGCATAAGTTGGCTATACTTTATATAGTATACATTATATGTGAAGGAAAACAAAGTAAAATAATATTACTGTAACACCGAAAAACGCATTTGTATTTATTAAAAAAGAGAAAAAAATCATATATATATATATATATGTATTTTATATAGTATAATGCAAATAATCGTGTGAGTTAGCAACACTGTGAAAAAGCAGTTGGTACATTTTATATAATATAAAGAAAAACCGATTTTGTTTGAACAAACTAATACTATATTAAATACGAATTATTAGAAAAATACATTTTATATAGTACTAATGCATCTGGCTCGGCGTAAGCGAAGCAAACCACATCAGCTGATACTAGCAGACGACAAACCAACAGATTTTTTTTTACATCTGATTTAAATTGTCAGAACTAATTAATACTATATTAAATACAAATTATTGCGCCAATGGTCGAGTTCAGAGATCTTGCCAAGTTCTGTTCTCCTAATACTTAACGAACATATTTTAACGTATTTATTAACGCGTTTGTATTTAATATAGTATAATTTAATAATCGTATATGTATTTATTATAGTTTAAACGTAAAAGGATAACGAATTTAAATTAATATTACTGTAACACCGAAAAAACGCGTTTGTATTTAATATAGTATAATTTAATAATCATATATGTATTTATTATAGTATATTGTATATATATATATAGTATATTGGCAGCACTGAGATATATTTTTTGCAATTAATCGTGCGAGTTGGTAACACTGCGAAAAAACATTTGGTACATTTTATATAGTATAAAGAAAAACAGAAATTTTTTTTGTATCTTTCATATGGCGCTACATTAGCTGAGGAGCAGACGACAAACCAACAGACTTTTTTCACATCTGAACAAATTAATACTATATTAAATACGCAATTAAAATACATTTCATATAGTATAACGTGGCTCGAGCGAAGCGTTTTTTTTTTCACATCTGAACAAATTAATACTATATTAAATACGAATTAAAAATACATTTCATATAGTATAACGCGAGCGAAGCGAACGAAGCCACACACGTTCTTCTGCCGCTACTTACGTTAACCTCTCGGGTGTGTCACTGTGCCGCAGTGGTATCGACTTCGTCTCACAAACGAAAGGTTCTCAGATCGATCCCGGCACCGGCCACCGACACTTTTTGCCACAGCATTAAATAAATACAATTAATTTAATAAATACGCCGTGACGTCAGAAGAGCGCGAAAACGGCGTGACGTCACACAACACTGACCTACGACAACGTCGTCGCGGGGGGTCCACGTGCTCGTAGTAAACTTGACCTTCAAGGTCACCACGTGGCCAGTAGTAAACAATAGTAAAGTTGACCTCAAGGTCAACACGTGGTGGTGATCACGTGGTGAGCACGTGGTGAGCACGTGGTGAGCACGTGGTGAGCACGTGGTGAGCACGTGGTGAGCACGTGATGAGCACGTGGTGATCACGTGATAAGCACGTGGTGATCACGTGACAGTCCAAAGTTCAAGGTTGCGCTTCAACCCCCATTTCTACACTACTAACTTTTTATGTATATTGGATTTTAAATACTTCTCTGTAATTTTCAAAATGAATCAATACAAATAACTTCAAGGTACAAGTAAATATTTTAAAAGACTCAATAACTGAAAAAGTAATTCTACTATTCCAAATTATATAATTTATTACCTATATTTTATTAGATTATAGTCACTATGACATATTTGTTTTGTCGTATTGACACATATAATTTTTTAAATGTTGTCATGTTACATTATATATTACACAGTAATCAGATTTGTATGTTTTTGATGTTTGTTAGTTAAATTAATTTTATTTGATGTTGATTTTATAATGCTTCAAACAAATGAATTATCATTAATAAAGTATATATGAACATGGAAATAACGATTTACATAAATATTTACCTCTTTTTTTATTAAATCAAATGTAATGTCTCTGTTACTATTTCCTTTCAAACTAGTTCTTATTTTGTCGGTTACTAAATAAATATATTATTTTAATGAAAAACACCACCACTATTAAATGTTATTTTTAAATCACAGTATTTGCTGTGACGTCACAATAATGATTTATTTGCCCCAGAACCGGCAAGTTGCCCTATTAAGGTTTTAAGATATGTTTAAATATTTCACCTTCATAGACCCTTTTGAGATTCAGGATTCTCTATAATGATACCTTTAGGTGGATTTTATCAGTGAGTGAACTACATTTCTCTTGCCTTCCGCCCCTCCGTAAGTGATATTTTTCCACTTCGTTTTAATAGCAAATTTCTGAACCCGATTGAACTTTAAGCTTAAAAAAGGAAGGTACAGATTTTTTTATCCATTAAGAGAATTATCAAAGTGTCAAAAATGTGTTCCATGTTTGTATTATATTTTTACATCTATAAAATATTTTAAATTTAAACGTCTACTTACACAGTTTATTTTTGTTTGGCTTTTCAGTAAAAACAAATAAACTCATTTATTACTTCCGGTTTATATAATATTGAATATTGGTTTCTAAATTAATTAGTAAATGTAGCTATTTATAAAAAACATGTGAAATCGAATAAGTTTTAATAACCAGTAAGATAAATGTTTAATTGTATAAGCAATTTAATATAAAAATTGATCACCACAGGACCATTAGATTTAGTTCCATTACCACTATGTTTTTAGTAACTTTAATATAATAATCCAATCAAAGATATTTACTGTATATTTTTATATGATAATTTTCTTTCTTTAAATGTCATCCAGTAGAAGTTACCTTAATACGAGGTTGGTGCTCGTATACAAACACTCTGAATTTCAACTCGAAATTTACACAATATTAGTATAATAGATAGCCTAGTATTTGGTATCAAACATTTTTATTAATACTCAAATAGGTATTTATGCGCTTTCTAGACGCCTCGCCAATCTTGACTTTTTTATTACCAGGGGGTAGAATCAGGTCTATATTTTATGAGAATACACTTTTTATTCTGCTTTTATAAAAAAAAAAATTTGAAATATTTGAAAATGTTATTTTTTTATTTATCTCCGTTATTTTTCGTGATTTTTATTTTGATAGATTGCTTTCTTTATAAGTAGTTAAACTTCCAAAAACGGATTTAAAAATTGTCATTGCCTACAAATATTTCTCGAGTTATCACGGAAAAACTACGTTCGCAGCAAATCACCTATGTTGCCCATATGCATATAATTTTAATAAGAGCTATGACTAGCCACCAAAAACGAATTTGCGCGTATGCCCGCCGGAGTGACGGCCAGCAGGCCGTCACGAAGGCCAGGCACCCTAATTTAATGCAAATTATTAATTTTTTTGAGTATATAGACGATTAGGATAAGTTAAGTTATGTTTGTATAGGTAAGAAAAAAGTGTATTTTTCTGACCGAAAAATTAATTTAATTGAACAACCAATTATATATTCTTGTTCAGCATTAAAAAATAAGTGACATGAAAACAAAATTTTTGAACATATCTAATTTTAAAAAAATATGAAGTACTATCACATAAAAAACTAGTTTTTTAATTTTTCGATAAAAAGCGAGTTATCTGTGGCTAAAATCCATTTCCAAGAATTACGCTCAATTTTCACCACATTTTCAACAAAATATCACATTTTCAGAGGCGTCTAGAAAGTGCATAATTACCCACAGATATCACATGCTTATAAAATAACATTTTCATGAATAGAATAATACGAATGCATCATTTTATTAAAACCTAGTCATTGAAGTACAAGCTTTGTTATGTTTCAGTCTAGCCAAAAAAGGACCGGTCCCTTTTCGTTGGTACAATGAGTTGACAATTAGTAGCCAATAATTTCAGTTAACTAACAAACAAATTAAATTGTTACAAGAATGTGTCGCATGTTACATGCGACAAGATTCATACAATAAACAAACGCACAAAATACACAGTAATAAAACTGATAACAAATATTTATACAAGATGTCCCTAAACTACGTTCTCATGATTAAGGATTTGGTTCCAAGGGTCAAAATAGGAAAAATTGAACTTATAAAAATAATTTATTTCAATCTCTCTGTCTGTTTGTGTATTTTAAAGATAATTTTGTAACTCAAGAACGACTTAAGTTACAAAGCTTAAATTTGGTATAAAAAATAATAATAATAATATGTACTTTTATAGGTTGTAACAATTTTAAAATAGTTTTAAATTTAGAAAATGGCAGCTATTTTGACCCAAGCAACCACATCATTAAGTATGCGAACGTGTTTTTGGGACACCCTGTATGTAATACAAATATGTGTGTATATACAACTCACGTGGTTTGTTTACAAAAAACTGATTACTCTAGTTTATATAAACTCTCGGCTAAATAAATCAAAGACCTATAAGTTCAAAGAGATGATATTCGATGAGTTAATTGGCAGTGCTCGACCACAGTTACCCTATGAGTGAAGTTTATCAACGCTTGGTATTGGCCAGTTAGAATCTTTTTCAAAACCCTCTCCTCCCTCAAATGTTCATCAGTTAAGTTGTACTTCAGCTTAATTGAAACCATCCTTTGACAGTATTACTAAGCTTACTTCTGTACTTTATAAATAGATTAACTTGAAACACTTCACTTACCAACTTATTTTCCAAATGTTCTCTAAATCCACTGGTTCTTGGTTTGTATTTTTACCGGCAAGGGGTACTTATTTGATAAGCATTTTGAAATTTAAATTTATTTTTGTCATTTGTGAATAAAAAATATACGAAAATGACCCGTGTGCCAAATGACACGTATTAATCACGTGCAATATTTTATATAATCTAATGTATAGTTGAACTGGACGGGATTTTTTAAGAAAATAGACATCTAGTCTATTACTTCAACAACTAAAAGTATTCAGTACCACGCTCAACTTATTATTTACTATTTAAGATAAATTTAAATAGAAAATTTTCACGGGCGTTAGTTACACTTTAATGGATAATTTACTTCAATTAAATGTCATAATTTAGTTGTACACTCATATTTAATAGTGATTATTTTTTCAAGCCATATGGTAAGACAAAAGGCTGTTTTCGGAATTAAACGTTACGTCTTTTTGTTTTTTTCTTTTACATTTTATATGTAGTATATGCCTTACTGGACTTAGATACTGTGATTTTGCTGAGGGTAACCTTGATTCTACAGGAGGTCCTAGTTTATAATTCTACATGTTTATATTAAAAAATATAAAATTTATCCACGACTAATTAGTAAAATTGTTATATATTCTCAGTATAATTTACAAAGTATTTAATATTACCGTAATAATAAATTCCGACCAATGTGTGTCCTCTTTATTGGTATTATTATTTGTAAAAGGGTAGTTTTACCTTTCCTAACCAATGTTAATAAGTATATTTATAAAAATTTTATTATTTTACAGACTAAAATATAGTTATGAGACTAAACCAAATAAATGCAGGTTACTATTTTTTTATGGATACGAAAGTTAGGGCAGAAACTTCCAACAAACGTTGCAATGCGTCAGTTACAAACCCACTAAACAATTAATTGTGGCTTTGATAGATAACAACCAGTCTTGCTCAGTTTATCCCTTCAGCTGGCTCATCACTTAAACCTTAAATATGTGAAACAGACGGGATTCAATTATGAACCTACTTTTAACAATATAACTATTTTTGAAGTTATAATTCTTTGCGCCCGTTAGACACTTTGGGATGGGATGTTGGTCGAGAAACCGCGTCACGCTGAAAAGTAAGAACAAATTTTTAAGAACTATCGATTAATCGATTGTTAATCGAAGAAATTTAATCGAAGAAATTTAATCGAAGAAATTACTGATAATGATGATATAGGTGTATAATATAATAATGAAGTCACGTATAATATATTGAAGATAAATATATTGAATAATATTGAAAAATGTCTTATATTTCATTTATATATCCTGTCTGTTTGTGTGCGTGAGTGGGTGTATGAGAATGGCCAAAGAAGTATAACTTCCACCGTGTGGTCCGACGCACACCCAATTTTTTTAGTTTAACAAATGACCTTTATTGCGCATACCATTGGGTGAAGTGGAGTTGGCCCAACAAGTTAGCCACACACGTAATATTGGCCCACCCAACCACCCACACACTCTTTAAAGGTATTATGGTGTGTAGCAGTCCCCATAAAGTATGGCCAACCCATCTGCCCATACACGTACGATAGTATTGGTGGATGATCTTAATACCACTGTACGTGTATGGGTGGGTTGGTGGGTTTTATGGGTGTTTTAATAAATTATTGTTAAATCACATAGTCATGTAATAGTTCATGCACAGTTTAAATTATTGTTTCTTTTCTATTTATATTTATTCTCGTTGTTTTAACGCTCCTGGTTATCTTTTGAAAAACATATCAAGATAATTTTCCTTGTCATATTAGCGACTGTGTTCATCGTTGCTCTCCTGAGAAGCGAATTGGATCATTGCCTTTTCTTGTTTGGTTTTTCAAGGAACTAAAATATTTGATCATTCAGAAAAAGATTATTCACAAAAAATACAAGAATACTTTGGACATATTTGACTAAAACAAATGTTCTGCTGTTAGAGCCGGTTGTAATGATCTTGTCAGTGTTTGCTTCAATCGATATTCTAATCATGTCCAAGGGATCCTTACTTGGCTTTTTGGGGATACCTAAAGGACAATACTAAAGGTAACAACACTCCCTCTGAACTATTGCTGGACGGCATTACAGCTTCAGACAATGTGTCTATTGCTGTATTGTTTGCCAACCTTTTCTCGTCAGTTTATAGTAACCACGAGGACAATGTACATGGAGTGTTTCATCCTCACTCCTCAAAATGTCTGCTTGTTCTGTGTCAGCGGCTGAAGTTCGCAGAGTGTTATCTTGCAACTTGACACATCCAAGAGATGTGGTCCTGACTCTATTCTTCCATCAGTTGTGAAGTATCGCTGCCCTCTTTTGGAACAACGCTTAACAACCCTGTTCAATAATTCTCTTTCTGTGGAAGCTTTCCCAGATACCTGTAAAGAGAAGCTTTATAATCCCTAGCCATAAAAATGGCTCAATAAACGACACTAGGAATTATCGACTGATAGCTATAATCCCTGTACTAAGAGCACCAGATCACAAGAACTGTTCGCTAGATCTGTGGAACCACACAAGAAACTCAGGTGGTGTCCAACTATGCCATGAGTTTAGGAAACACCCTTCCAGTGAATTTTGATTTCTTCGCTCGCAGCTTCCAGTGGTTTAAGCGTGAGCTAGTCAAGAACCTGAAACCCTAACGTATCTAAGGGTTAACCCTGCATTTAACCTCAATTTTTTATCTGCACAAGGCCACAACATGTGATTCGGCTGCACATCCTTATTGTTAGGGAACGGAAAGAGTCTTATATTTCTCTATTATAAAACCGTTTCTTTATTAGCCATTTCAAGACCAACCATGGCAGTACATGTGTTCGTTATTTAGTTGTATGCTGTATTGAGGTTACCTTATGATAAATATCAAGTGGAGATAAAGACTTATGAAAAGTACTGTGAAAAAATATAACAACTGTTTTGTTTTTTTACTTTTTTCAATCACTAATCGGAATTTAGCTGGTTCAGGAAGTGCACCTTCACTTTTCTTATTGTTTACTAGCTTGTTTTCATAACAGAAAAATCCTAATTGATAAGTAACTCACGGAAAAGCCGTGCTCCGAAAGATTCTAGTGGAAAATAGACCACTGTAAGTATTATTTGATAGTTTAAAATATTTGAATTAGGATTCTATACATCTTGTTATTCTTATTATTAAAATCACTTCTTACGTTATAGCTCGAAGTCGTTTATTGAAAAATTATTTTCAAAAGTTGGTACTGCTAAAATCTTTTTTTGTAATGTCATCGATTTGCTTCATACATTTAATATAAATCATTATTACTACAACACAATTAAGATATAAATGCTTACACTACTGAAATGTCTAACGATTTGACCCTTTTGTGCAAATTAATAAAATATAATTAAGTTATAATAAGACATTTAAAATTAAGAACACTTAAAATAAACTCAATTATATAACTAATATGTTCAAACGTATGCCTCTTGCTTGTATTAATTTGGTACATAATGAAAATTAATGATTATTTATTTGTATTAAATAATTTCATTCCATAATTGATATCACACTATTTAAGCACGTCTCTAAAATGTTGTATAATATAGATTTTCCAAACAGGTTACGTTTCTTTTCTTAGGTGTGTGATGTTTTCCTTGTTACTCTTTAAATATAGTGTACCTCTCAACTGAGCTTAAATAAATCCATTATTAGACAATATTGAGCATAGCACTCGTCCTCCGAGCCCTGTAACTGTTTACAACCAAAATAAAACGTCTTTTAATAGTAATGACTATTGAAATATTATTGACTATTGAAATACTATTGAATTGAGATACTAATGACTATTGAAATGATATTGAATGTTGAAATACTAATGACTATTGAAATGCTATTGACTGTTGAAATACTAATTACTATTGAAATGATATTGACTATCGAACTAATATTGACCATTGAAATGCTTTTGACTTGAAATACTAACGACTATTGAAATACGCATCTAGTTTTATGAGATATCAATTATGGTGGTATTAGAAAAGTGTTTACTATTTTCCTTCAAATTAAAAAAATGTAATTAGTTCATAAAAAATATTAAGAAACTGCTTTTCTTAGAGAATGACTCACTATTAATCAAATGTGCAAAATTGTTCAAAATAATTTCTTTTTAAATTGATGAATATATATGTGTATACTTTTAAATATATTCTTACTGTAATTGCTTGGAAATGTTATGTTTCATGATTATTTCCAATACATATATATTTGTTATGTATAAACGCACTGTAAATATACATCAAAATTCAATGTAATGAAACAAGGTTAAACATTTACAACAACATATTTTAGTTACATAATGAAACATGAATTTAGGAATACACCAAATTATGTTTCAAAGTTATACATTTCTGAAAATATAACAGTTTTTACATTTGGTAATGATTTAGTTTAGTATTAATGTTTTGTCACGTACATGTTTAGTTTGCACAAATTAAGAAACTATACATAATTTGTTGTGCCAGTTCAATTCCATCAACAATAACTATAATACTTAGCACTTTACCAAGTGGGTGCTAGAAACTTTTACAAAGGAGACAAAGCTTTGTAATCAAAATAGAGCAAAGGTCCTCTAGTGTTATCGTCAAAGGGAGGTCTCAATCAAGCTGAAGTCAATCAACTTCCCTACACGAACGTTAATAAGCCCTAAAGTCGTGACAAAGACCAATAAAAGAATTGATTCATTTTGGTTTTGTTTACGCTTGGTAAATGGATTAAATAATTAAAAAGGGCACATGGTGAATAAATCTATTTTGTGTTAGGTTTTGATTTTTCGTCACTCAAAGGATCTTCAAGAATATATATTACATTACATTTGGAAACAGTTTTGTTAATATTTGTTTTTTAAAAGGAAACAGCTATAAAAAGTAATCACCGTAATACAATAAAAGAAATTTATATTTTTAATTTTGTTAAAAATGAAACCTGCATACTAACAGACAAACAAGTTAATTACTATACTCTAAATATAATGAAAACAGTTATATAAATCGTATGTTGTTGAATTGAATAATAATTGACACATTATTGAATATCTTTAATTAGATACTAAACTAACATTAGTTTCAGACTACTATCTAATTGGTAGTTTAAACTACTATATACACATAAAGGGGTTTTCCACTATTATCAGTTATTGAGTTTTTTCCATTTACTGTCTGGTATCTTTGTTACTGAGTAGACACTAACCCTCTCCATTTTAATGCAAGATTAACCCTAAAGGACGTACTTAACGCCTGGCACGTATTTCTGTAATGGGCTGTTTTTTGCGAACGGTTATCTCGCAGTGTTTCTCTCTTGATGGTAATACATATATTCTGTAACCGAAACACGAGCTCTGAAACAGTTTTTTTTTTAATTTTTAATTTTTTTTTATTCTTTAATGATTACTTAATAAGTGATGATAAAGCATAATAATATATATTTTTGAAGATACAGAGGCCTATTATGTTTTAATTTCATAAGTGTTCATGATATAAAATATTAACAATATTACGATCGAAAATTAACATGACAACCAGGAAAAGAATTAATTGAAAAAAGGAAATAATTTAGAATTTTTCAGAAATCACGTCCATTGCTGATCAAATATTATGTTCCCTAACATATGCTAAAACTATATGCGTTCGTTATATTTTAATATTATTTATAAATATTAAAAACTTAAAACTAAAAATCGAATACATCTAAAAAGTCACATAACCTCCAAACACAAATGTACTAAAAGTATCTTATAAAATACTTTATTACATTCTAGGGATACGTCGAACCCAAGGCCTGTGACAAAAGACTAGGTCCATACGGTAATCTTTCATTTCCGGTCGGGTGAGATTGCCTTCGAAATTGCTTTCCTGTCAATGTGGACTTGATGGCTTGACGTAGACCTTTTTGTACACTTTACCAATGAACAAATATTTACTGTCAAATACGTTCTGTCATGTGTAGTCTTTCTTTTTGATTGTAGCATGAAATTGATAGTACTAGTAAGTTAAAACAGATCAGCTTATACATAAACCGTTTGGTTTAGTTAATTTTATCCTCTGTTATCTAGAAAGTATTTAATACAAAATACTTTGTGACAAGCTATAAGACTAGGAAACTGGTGTTTTACAACCAAAGAAACTGGTGTAACGTTATAACCAAGAGAAACTGGACCTAATTATAACACCCCTATTCGATAGTGGATGAGTAGGACGAATCCGGACTAATATCAGGGATGAGAAATAAAAAATGCAGGCCTATTTTAATTTACTTTCAGTTGATTTCAAAGGAGCAAAGGAAAACACTAGTAACTTTGCAAACTTAAAATTATCAAAAGTGCAATAAAAACTTAACAGTTCATAGCTTTGGGTAATCTAAATTAACCTGTAAGTTAAAGAAATATTATTTGAGAGCAATTATAACTTTAAATATATGCTCTTATTTTATTTTTTGCCAACAAACCCTAGTTACGCTTTACTAGTCAGGTACTATTTTTCTCATTAACATTACATTAATCAAATATTTACATTCAGTTAGTTTTCTTAGACGTAAAACTAGTTAAGTACTGAAGTTAAAATAGGTAATGGGTAATTTAAAATAGTCAAATAGGTTAAAATACTAAAGCTGAAATAGGTTAAAAATCAACGATCAATAAAAAACTTAAGATAGCAATCAAAATAAAAAATCTTCTCATTAGTAAAAATAATAAAATTTAAACTGGATATATTTAGATTTATTATGTAAAATAATGTTCAAACCATGTTCTAAAATCAACTAAAAACAAATAATTATAATCAACAAAAATTATTTATTAGAGTTGTTTAGTTTTCTTTGATTTTATAACATGCATTACAAATAATTTTAGATATTAAATAAATCTAAATACAACCAGAATAATTTTTATTATTTTAGTGATGAGATTTTTTTGATTTTAATTGCTAATTAATGTATTACATCACCACTAAAAACTACATTAGAAAAATAATACAAAAATAACTTCTATTTATTTGTATACTATGGCATTTTTAATATCAATCCTAATTAGAATATTATATTTAGTGTTCGTTGGAAAATAAATGGTACATTTCAAAATATTATATAACCAACCCTAATTGTAATGAACAGGGAAAACAAATGTACCGTTGTTTTTGTTTTAATCACCAATTAGCTGCCCAGTTCCGTTATCTCAGTTTGTAGATTGTTCTCGTTTCTTTAATTAATATGGTTTGTTTTCTTTCCACGCAACTAAATTGAATACCTTTTTTACTAAAGTAAAAATTGGCGAGCATTTTTTTTAAAGAATTTTTCTTATAAAAACACTTTATGTTCTCTTGTAAAATTTAAAAAATTATATTAATCTGAAGAGCCCACATACCAATTGAAATTTTGATTCGTAGAATCCAGTGTAATGTATATTTGAATAGAATATCGTTTATATTCTGTTATTCCTTTTTTTGTGTTTTTAGTTATTTCACACTGTAATATTAATTTCAGATTTTATAAAAACAGTTTCAATTTTTTCTTTTAATTGCATTTAATTTAGATTGTAAGTATATTACGTTTTCTATGAAACATTACGTATTTAATAAAATATGTAAAAAATAAAGGTATATTATGTTTAAAAAAAACACTGATCACTTTACTGAGCCTATAATGTTATTGTTTTCCCTGTTGCATAAACGATTACAATCAATAAAAAACACTTTTCTTTTCTCATCAGTACCCAACCTGTGTAATTATAAGAACTGTAGTATTCTCCTTGATCGTATACATATACACATGCACTTTGCTCAATATTTACATTGAATGTAAGTGTTTTAACTGTATCCTCAATATAAAATTTAATTACTGTTTTACTAGGCTTCCTTATATAACACGGTATTATTAACCAAAAGTACACTACTCCTATGTTGAAATATCACAAAAACATTTAAAACTAATTAGTGGTTTTTAGCTTGTAATTCCCATAAAATAAAGAGTTCAAGCATTGATCTTAATCTAAAAAAGATTGTAATAACTATTTAACTATAGAATCATATTTTTTATTATTAACGAATAAATATTAATACTTGAAAAAATTAAATAAGTTTAACTTGTAACATGTAGAATGTAAAATTATTCATACAATTTAAATAGCAGATTTCATGTATTTCATTCAATCCTTCATAATTACATGTAGTAAAAAAAGTAATATAAAGATCCTCCAATGCACCAAGGTTACTTCAATTCTGTTGTTAATCTTTATCTTAGTAGTAATAATGCCTTATAGTAATAATCTTAGTAATAAAATAATGCCTTTAAGAATTATTAGTAGTTTATAATTTACTGCATGTACAATAAATTAATATTTATCGATAGGGAATATTGAACCCGTAAATGGATTGGGAAAATGGTTTTTGTATAAAAATGTTGAATAAATATAAACTTAAACTATTCAATAAAAAATAGTACTCTTATAATAAAATTAAATAATTATAACATTTTTCATTTTATCATTACCCTTTTTTCTATATTGAGGTTATTTAAATGTTGTTGATCATACCTTGAAAAATGTTATGCCATATATCTATTTATTCCTTGACCAATTGTTAGAACGTTCAATGGTAACTGTAGATTGTATAAACATCTATTTTTTAAGTTATGAAGTATTGTTTTTTATTTATTTTTTAATTTTATTATTACTATAAATACTGCATTTTTATACATATTATTCTTTAACATTTATTGGTTTTCAATAATTATATATTATTTAAGTCTAATATTTAAAAAAAAATATATTTTGACCAGTAGCTAATTAAGATAATAATAATATATTTACTGTAAGTTCAATTAATCATACATAATTTAATACATTGCAATGGTACATTGCAGTGTGTATAATTTAATACACGTGCAATGGTATTGACCCACCCACCCACACATATACACACTGTAGTGCTGATCTACTCACCACACATACACGAGCAGTGATACTGACCCACCCACCCACCCATATACACACTGTAGTGCTGACCCACCCACCCACCCATATACACACTGTAGTGCTGACCTACCCAGTACACATATACGTACAGTGGTACTGACCCACCCACCCACCCATATACACACTGTAGTGCTGACCTACCCACCACACATATATGTACAATGGTACTGACCCACCCACCTACCCATATACACACTGTAGTGCTGACCTACCCAGCACACATACACGTGCAGTGGTACTGACCCACCCACCCACCCATATACACACTGTAGTGCTGACCTACTCACCACAACTGTGC
>JAQJVL010003219.1:0-66390 GCA_035578905.1 Stictocephala bisonia | reverse complement strand
CTAATAAAATCATGAGCGGGGGTTCTTCAATTTTCCTCTTCTTTTTAATATTGGTTTTCACTGGTAAATCCTCATCCTCTCTGCAGTCATCTAATAGAGGCGTCTCCATATTAGAACTCATCTTGGTAGTGTGATGTTACCTCGAGCACAAACTGCGATGAAATGAAATGCTCTTCGTTTCCTGGGTATTTATACTTTTTTAAAGTAGAGTGGGGGTGGCTGTCAGAATTATAATATCATTTTTACAATATGTATATGTAACAATAAGCGCTAGTTCTAATTTCATATCAACACTAGAGGTTTTAACTGATTCATTTTGTTTGGAGCAATCTATCACTACAATTGGTTGAAACATACGCATTCCTCCTATATATAGTGTTCAAGATCAAGACCATTGAATAGTAAACGAAAATAGTTGTCAAATTACATACTAAAAATATAATTTGATAACGTTTTCTGAAGGGTTACTGCCTACACATATACAGTTCTAGAAGGTTACCTGCCTCATAAAGCTTAATTTCATT
The DNA here is from genome assembly GCA_035578905.1 of Stictocephala bisonia. Lineage (NCBI taxonomy): Eukaryota > Metazoa > Arthropoda > Insecta > Hemiptera > Membracidae > Stictocephala > Stictocephala bisonia. The sequence goes on along the minus strand of JAQJVL010003219.1, from coordinate 65,866 downwards.
TAACTCTAGTTCCTCCACTTCTTCACTACTTAAAACCAAAGTTTAGTTTGTGTGTTACCTCTGGAAGTTCTTCTTTAACCTCTAAACTCCAGTTGGGTTTTGCAAACCTTAACTCAAATATAATATTCATCTTTATCAGTGATAAATGTCACTTGTGGAATTATATTCCTGTATTAAGATTTTGGTTATCTTTCCTGTTTATTTTATACGTATTGGGTACTAGTGAAAGTTATAAAACATTAATCCATCCAAAGGTAGACATAATTTAGTTTTAACGTATTATAAACTTTGTAAATGTGTCATACACCATATGATTTATTATCACTCTTGAAGAGAAAAGGCATAAATAGTTCGGAACAGCTCTAATGGATATCACTAAACTGGTGATAGTGATTCATTAATAAAAGATAACAACTGTCTCAGGATACGCCCAGACGCCATGGGTGGGTGGCGAACCACCTTATAATTATACAATCAAGTTATTGTTCCTTTAAATAAATTGACATGTGTGCGATCGTGTGTAGTTCACATCATATGTGACTGCTGACACCTTGATGAGGGTAGTTACACACCAGCTGGAGAAATAACTCACAAAAACTGATGGTTCACCACACTGACTGAGTTCGCGGACTTTACCGGAGCGTATTCCGTATACTGAATTTAATAAATTATTCACAATATTACTTAAAACGTAGTGCTGGTTGGCCTAATAGATGGATCGGTTGGGAGCTTTTTTATTGAAAACAGCAACACAATTATAAGTAATATGAGTGTTTTATTAATAAAAAAATGTTAAGTTTTAGTGAATTTAGAACCTTGACACAAGTTAATTTACAAGTTTACAGTTAGTATGAAATCTTTTAAAATAAACAATATAAAATTATTATAATTTGTAGTTTGTTAACAACGTGGTTATTCTAAGATACAACAATTTAAATTCCAACAAATCTAATTTCGATTAATAATTAACGGCGCTTGCCATTGTCTATGCTGTCTCTAACTGAATTTAGAATTTAGTTACGGTTACAAATTAAACATGATTACTGAAAACAAATACACGAATTTACATAAATTGAACAGACATGGCAAGCCCGGGAATCAAAGGGAAACTGCGCTACTTACTACATGTACTCGCGATCACGGTTGCAGGCAGACAGAAGGAGATTCGAGACGGCTGGCTTCATCCCCAAGCCAGTATTAGAAATATTGTCAACCAATCACGCGAAAGAACGTTTGATTGTATGACTTTCTAGGCCGTATGGTGCTGCGCTCCAGCCCTGAACGATTCACCAAGTAACTAACATTGGTATGTTAGGGTTACTGGAACGTTGCAATATCTCTCAGTTTTCGAGTCTTGGGCTGCAATTGGAAGTCACGTGACATCACGCCACCACATTCCATACTGGCCCAGTATAGATAAATCAATACTTTTGCCTTTCCCACTGAATCCAATATTCACTCATATTAATTTAAAATGGTGTAACAAAAACTAAAGGGAGGCATAATTTAATTATTATTATTGAATTTGAAGTTACATTAAAACACAAAAACAAATAGAGGGTGTAATTTATTTTATTTTATTTAGACGGCCCACAAAGGTGGTATTTTCATTTATTTATTCAATAAATTAACGGGCCGTCACACATATAATAGATCTAACCTACATCAAACGAATACTGTCATTAAATATATAAAAGAAAGAAGTAATGTATTCAAGAGGTAATCAAATATCACATATTGTAAAGGAAGTAGGTTGGTTGTAACCCTCCACAGAGGTAACTTACTTAAGGCTGAAGCGAAAGCATTATATGCATTTTTAAAGGTATTCAATCTAGTATTATATTTGAACCTGATATCACCAACCAACTCTCCAGTAAATAGATAATAACAGTAAATAATGAATACTCTATATGGGTTATGGAACTGTCTAAAGACATACAAGTACGATTGAAAATAAAAGTTAAGTTTACAACATGTCAGTGATAAAACGCAGATGACCTTTGACCTTATAAAACACACAGATTCTCATAACGATTGTATTACATGTGTATACTTTTAATGAATAAAGCTATGTTTTAATTAATAGATAGTATGTATTCAAACTAACTGTGTTTCACTATATTAATATGTTTCATTTATCTCCAAACCTTAAATAATAAACATATTACGTAATAATTATACTTCTATGATGTAACTTAATTTAGAAGGATAAACCAGCATTATAACATTTCTGGTCTTGTAGCCTTAGAAAAAATATTTCAAGATAGGCGACCCTTTTCTGCAAAAGACCCGCGTTATATTTAAAATTATTCGTACATTTAAAGTAAAACACATTGAATTTGTAACGAATGTTTTAAAATTGTATTATATGCGTATAACTTTAATGAATACATAGTATGTATTCAAACTTACTGTGTTTTAGTATATATTAATATGTTTCATTTTATCTCCAAGCCTTAATCATATTATGTAATTATACTTGTTTGAATTAACGAAACTTTCCTCAATAAATATTATTTATCTATGAATTACTTATTCAGAACACATAACATTCAATGTACAAACATTTAGAGAATAAACATATGCAAGTTTTAAATATTACACAACAACACATTTATATTTATAGCATATGTGGAAATCGTTGTCAAATTATAAAACATTTGTGATACAAATGTTTTATCATTTGTATTACAATCATGTAATACAAATGATCATAATTTGACAACGTTTTCTGAAAAACTAATTAAGGTGTTACATAAATTGTTACTTCAGCTAGAAAGTCAAAATATACTGCAAAATGGTAGTGAATTAGTACTTGAGTGTTGATAATTGTCGCAGTGTATGTTTCCCGCTAGATGGTTTTTATTATAGAGTCACATTGTCAGTAAGTCTGCAAACTCTTGCGGCTCAAAGGTCAATGTCAATCCAAACTTAAAAAAAAAACTAGTGCTTAGCATTCAAAACATGCTAAACATAACCAAACATGCAAATGATAACCAAACATGCAAAACATACAAAACATAACCAAACATAACCAAACATACAAACATGTAAAATATAAGCAAACATGTATATACAGAAAAATATAGAACAAAACGATAAATATTTGGCTGAAAGAGAAAAACCCATATGATTAGTAAAAGTAGAAAGGATAGAGTAAACAGTGGGCCGGTTTGCAATGCCATACCCAAATGTTTTAAGGAAGGAAAACAATTGAATCGGTTTGCAGTGCCTTATTCAAATGTTCGAAGGTAAAAGATATAGAGCCGGTTCGCAGTGCCATACTCAAATATCCAAGGAAGTAAAACAGTAAATCGGTTTGCAATGCCATATTCATATGTTTGAAGGTAAAGGATTTGCTGAAAGAGAAAAACATATATGATTAGTAAAAGTAAGGTAGAAAGGATAGAGTAAACAGTGGGCCGGTTTGCAATGCCATACCCAAATGTTTAAGGAACGAAAACAATTGAATCGGTTTGCAGTGCCTTATTCAAATGTTCGAAGGTAATAGATATAGAGCCGGTTCGCAGTGCCATACTCAAATATCCAAGGAAGAGCGGACTTGTTTGAAGTCTAAGCTCCAAGTGGGTATCGAAACAGAACCGTTGCTCGCTTTTATAGGTTAAAAAAGTGGAGGGGGTACATTACAATCAGTTTTGAAAATAATAATATTAACAGTAATATAGTAATAAAAATATAAATTACGAGATAAGTAATGATAACAAGTTATTCCTCTTTTATAAAAAATACAAATTGATATGTTTTGAATTTAAATAAGACAATTAATGGAGAAATCTACTTCTCCGTACAGTAATAATTGCGATTTTAACTTAAAGGAGAAACATGTAAGTTTTAGACATTCTTTCAACTAGCAAGACAATTGATTAAAATATTTCAGACCGGTATGCTGATAGGAAAATCTATGTGTTTTTATCAGAGTCATAGATCCTATGCTCCTTCCCATAATATTCCACTTTGAAATTTATTCAGTAATGTAGACAAATGCAACCATCAAATTTTAACAATTTTTAATGATTTTATATTTTCCATGCCAAGGAAAATAACACATATGTTTTCAATAATGTTTATGTTACAATATAACTGTTATGTGTAATATTTAAAGCTTTCAAATGTTTATTCTCGAAATGTTATGTGTTCTGAATAAGTAATTCATAGATAAAGAAAATTTATTGAGAAAAGTTTCGTTAAATCATAGAAGTATAATTACGTAATATAATAAAACACAGTTAGTTTGAATACATACTATCTAATCATTATCCCATTTAATGCTGAGAAAATAAGTTAAAACATGTAAAAACGTTAAATGCTAAAATAATATTTTGTATCAAAATAATGCCTTATATAGTCATAGGAAACAGGGTTGATACACCAAATCCAGTTTATAACGTCAATTCTGGTAGATCAGGGCTTCCGAAGTGATCAACCGTCGGTGAGCGCGCCGCAATTAGATCCGCAAATCCACCCGTTAGCGGCTAGACCACACTGAATTCCACAAATCAGCATTGCTCCGTCAACAACAGATCTGCTGCGCGCGCAGTCACGCTAACCCCGCCGCGGTTGACTCGCACACAATGAATAATGCTATGTTTTAAAATTATACGCATATAACACAATTTTAAAACAATCGTTATAATCTCAATTTGTCCTACTTTAAATCTATGTACAGTAAACTCCCGATTATCCGCGGTATTGACTGGCGTGAATACCGCGGATAATCGAATATCGCGGATAAGCCGCAAAATTGCCGGTAATGGTTAAACAAAGGTTAAAGGCACTAAAAAACAACACAAAAGTGCTTTAAATAAGTTTATTATACAATACAAAGACGTAGGCCTACCTGATAACAAAACCTGTATTAATATCAACCATGTTATTGAAAAGTACTGTACTGTAATCTTCACTGTTTAACAAAAAAATCAGTCATTTGCATTTGTTTTTTCGTAGCAAAACTCTTTTTCTTTATTTGAGATTTGAGCTTCCTCAATACCATCTTGTCGCAAAGGGTTGCGTCGTCCTGCTCTTCGAGATATTGAAGAATATGATCGATGTGGCCTATTACGCGCCAAGTAAACCAAGGTCTACAGTCCCGCTGCTTGCGCCTCAAACTGCTCAAGCACACACAACGTACAGTGGATACCGATATACTGTACATACAGTACTGTACAATAATACTGAACTACTGTACACGTTTTGTACATTATTAAGTGTACTGTTTGCCGTTTTTACGATTTTTATCGCGGTTTTGTACTTAGTAGCTTTATTAAAAATAATTTTTTTTTACCAAAATGCACCGCGGATAATCCGCAAAGCGGATAAACCGCCCGCGGATAATCGAGAGTTTACTGTATAGTTTTAAATATAATGCATAGTTACATTACGTATTAGACTTTGATTTTAAGTAAAGAATATCACAAATACAAATGGATCACTAAAGATACTACATACACACTACTATTCTTACTAAATTTTATTTTTTTTTTTTTTTTTTTTATAAGTATATACAGTAGAACTTGAATAATTCGAACCTGAAGGGATCAATGCGAAAGTTCAAATTATCCAATACTTTAATTTAACCATGTTATATATATATTTTTTTATGTAACTTTCATGATCTTAAAAGGCTTTAAGTAATATAAAATTTAATGTATTCATTTAAAGTTCACTACAGTATATTAAACATAACTATAAAGGTATACAGTATGTAAAGATTACAATCGCAAAATAATGTAATATAACGGTGTGGCATATAATACAATTTTAAAACAATCGTTATAAACTCATTTTGTGCTACTTTAAATCTATGTGTAGTTTGAAATATAATGCATAGTTACATTACGTATATTAGTCTTTGATTTTTTACTATTTTAATTAAAGAATATTACAAAATACAAATGGACCACTAAACTTACTACTATCCTTGCTATAAATCTATGTATAGTTTTTAATTTTTTTTTTTTTAATAAGTATATACAGTAGAACTTGAATAATTCGAACCTGAAGGGATCAATGTGAAAGTTCAAATTATCCAATACTTTAATTTAACCATGTTATATATTTGTTTTTATGTAACTTTTATGATCTTAAAAGGTTTTAAGTAATATAAAATTTAATGTATTCATTTAAAGTTCACTACAGTATATTAAACATAACTATAAAGGTATACAGTATGTAAAGATTACAATCGCAAAATAATGTAATATAACGGTGCGGCATATAATACAATTTTAAAACAATCGTTATAAACTCATTTTGTGCTACTTTTAATCTATGTGTAGTTTTAAATATAATGCATAGTTACATTACGTATTAGACTTTGATTTTAAGTAAAGAATATCACAAATACAAATGGATCACTAAAGATACTACATACACACTACTATTCTTACTAAATTTTATTTTTTTTTTTTTTTTTTTTATAAGTATATACAGTAGAACTTGAATAATTCGAACCTGAAGGGATCAATGCGAAAGTTCAAATTATCCAATACTTTAATTTAACCATGTTATATATATATATTTTTTTATGTAACTTTCATGATCTTAAAAGGCTTTAAGTAATATAAAATTTAATGTATTCATTTAAAGTTCACTACAGTATATTAAACATAACTATAAAGGTATACAGTATGTAAAGATTACAATCGCAAAATAATGTAATATAACGGTGCGGCATATAATACAATTTTAAAACAATCGTTATAAACTCAATTTGTCCTACTTTAAATCTATGTGTAGTTTGAAATATAATGCATAGTTACATTACGTATTAGTCTTTGATTTTTTACTATTTTAATTAAAGAATATCACAAAATACAAATGGACCACTAGACTTACTACTATTCTTGCTATAAATCTATGTATAGTTTTTAATTTTTTTAATAAGTATATACAGTAGAACTTGAATAATTCGAACCTGAAGGGATCAATGCGAAAGTTCAAATTATCCAATACTTTAATTTAACCAAGGTGTATTTTTTATGTAACTTTCATGATCTAAAAAGGCTTTAAGTAATATAAAATTTAATGTATTCATTTAAAGTTCACTACAGTATATTAAACATAACTATAAAGGTATACAGTATGTAAAGATTACAATCGCAAAATAATGTAATATAACGGTGTGGCATATAATACAATTTTAAAATAATCGTTATAAACTCATTTTGTGCTACTTTAAATCTATGTGTAGTTTGAAATATAATGCATAGTTACATTACGTATATTAGTCTTTGATTTTTTACTATTTTAATTAAAGAATATTACAAAATACAAATGGACCACTAAACTTACTACTATCCTTGCTATAAATCTATGTATAGTTTTTAATTTTTTTTTTTTTAATAAGTATATACAGTAGAACTTGAATAATTCGAACCTGAAGGGATCAATGTGAAAGTTCAAATTATCCAATACTTTAATTTAACCATGTTATATATTTGTTTTTATGTAACTTTTATGATCTTAAAAGGTTTTAAGTAATATAAAATTTAATGTATTCATTTAAAGTTCACTACAGTATATTAAACATAACTATAAAGGTATACAGTATGTAAAGATTGCAATCGCAAAATAATGTAATATAACGGTGCGGCATATAATACAATTTTAAAACAATCGTTATAAACTCATTTTGTGCTACTTTTAATCTATGTGTAGTTTGAAATATAATGCATAGTTACATTACGTATATTAGTCTTTGATTTTTTACTATTTTAATTAAAGAATATTACAAAATACAAATGGACCACTAAACTTACTACTATCCTTGCTATAAATCTATGTATAGTTTTTAATTTTTTTTTTTTTTTAATAAGTATATACAGTAGAACTTGAATAATTCAAACCTGAAGGGATCAATGTGAAAGTTCCAATTATCCAATACTTTAATTTAACTATGTTATATATTTGTTTTTATGTAACTTTTATGATCTTAAAAGGTTTTAAGTAATATAAAATTTAATGTATTCATTTAAAGTTCACTACAGTATATTAAACATAACTATAAAGGTATACAGTATGTAAAGATTACAATCGCAACATAATGTAATATAACGGTGCGGCATATAATACAATTTTAAAACAATCGTTATAAACTCATTTTGTGCTACTTTAAATCTATGTGTAGTTTGAAATATAATGCATAGTTACATTACGTATTAATCTTTGATTTTTACTATTTTTATTAAAGAATACTAATGGAAACATCAGAAGTGTCTAATTTTTGTTAACCATCTACAATACATCGATTGATTCATACGATTTACTTTTAGTAGATGTAATGAAAATGTTTTTCATATAACAATGTTATGTTTCTAATATATGTACAATTATAATTACATAACTAACCTTAACCGTTGTCACAGCAACAGATCGTGTTGTAGAGGTATTATAGGACGCAATAAAACGGCATACATTTTGAAGAACATTCGAAGAACAAACAGTCATGATAAGAACTGAATAGAGATCATATAACTGCGAACTTGTTTGACTTGACCTTTAATCGCCCCATTGTTATCGATATACATTATAATGTCACGCTTTGTGGGTCTGACAAGACGCTAAATACAGCCATTGAAATAACAAAATATCTTGTACAGCTACAAATAGAAGTGATTTTAATCTGTAGGCCTATTATTTATTCTATGTAAAGACCTTCCTTTTTAATTGGTCTAGTTAACATTTTGCTGAAGTTTTTAAAACTAAAAAAAAAAGTCATAATTTAAATATAATGGGTTTTTACATTGTAACTAACGGACTTTATGAACCAATCTATGATATGAATTGCGTTTGTTTTAAATATAGTTGAATGCATAAATAATTTAAGTTGAATTGCAGTCATTGTTTAATCTAACCACAATTATGTCATATGGCAGTTTGTATGATAATTTTTATAAATTCAATACTTCATTATACATCATCCTATGATATTAACTGAGGTGAAGAGGTTCGTTTTAAAGCTTGAACAAAAAACCCTGCCAATGACAACTAAGCTAAACATCTGCTTCATTAGTATGCAAAATTTTGAGAAGTGTAAATAATTAAGACACCATAATTATAAGTTATTTTTGATAATTTAGAACCAGTTCCGACTAATCGCTTTTTATATTAATTGTAAATGTCAGTTGAAGAATATTACACGATTTTATATTAATTGTAAATGTCGTGAAATCAGAATTCTTATACGTCTTGTAATTGACAAACAAATAACATTATAAATAAAGTTAATGAAAAGTTATTGATAAAAACCCATAAAGACGTTTATACGTTTTGTTACAAAACCCCGGTTTTTCTAGATTGATCATAGACTTGTTTTTTAATTAGACCTTTGCTATTGTCAGTTATATAACTAAATTAGTATGATCGGACTGTGTCCCTTGTATCAGTATCACGTGAAGAGTGCGTGGAGCGCTCTCAATATGATGTGACAGTATTACATAGGCTAGTCAAGTAATCATACAGTGCGAACGCTGAACGGAGATCAACTCCACTACTCATTCACAGGTAAGATATCGATTTGTTTGTTACCAAGTAAAATAATACTCCACTTTGAAATTTATTAAGTAAAGTAGACAAATAAATAAATAGGAATGGTAATTTTGCACTTAACTGATTTCTCTTAATACATTTTTCCATACCAAGGAAAATAACACATATGCTACAGACCTTCCATGATTCAATTAAGTGCCTCTAACATTAACAATCATATTAACACCCTTCAAACAATATGCCATTGCTATAGTACATATTTCAAGACTGATGACCCTCTTATACACATATAAAAGGTTTTTATTACTAAGTATAATTTTTATTGTTAATATTATGTATCATGCACTATCTTATTACTTTATAGGGTATTAGTTAATAAAATACAAATGGATCTATAAACCAGTGTGAATGCGAATATAGTTAATCATAGCGTGATAACTCGTACGTAATTAAATTCAGATAAAGGAAGAGGTCAACGCTGAATTTTATTTGTTATAGCATAAATATTCACAATGTTTATTCATAATGTTTCGCAACGTTTGTCGCAATTCATTATCACATGTAACGAAACTTCCAGATTTCGCAATTCTCATAAATAACATCTACTTTAAATTTTGTTCGATTCTATATGGAATCGAATGCAGTCAATATTTGAACTAAACTTTATTAAATCCGATAAGTATGTAATAATGTAAAATGATTTTAAGTCTATTGATGTGGTAAAGTGGAAGATGTAAAACCATCGTTTAATGACTTGTTATCGTCAGTAATAAATATAAAACATGTGGCGAAGATGTTTACTACAGCTTACAAATAATCTTAATTTTTTAATTCAACGGTTAATATATTTTGTTACTTGTATTTGGTAAGAAAAATGTATTAATAATTTTATCATCGTGTTTTATTAAATTTTATACGAAATATAAACTATTAAAACTAAAGGAGAATTCATACGTAGAAATGTATAATCTATACGTTATTGTTGTTATTCATTTCCACTGCCTGCAGTTAGTTTTTTCTCACTTACTAATAATGATTACCATTTTGATTAAAATTACTTTGGTTTAACTTCTTATGTAAACTTCTAGACTTTTTAGTTTAATACTATTACATAAATTGTTCTGCTGATGCCTTTTATTGATACATGAAAAGAAAGAATGTAACAGCTAATAAGGATGAATAACTCATATAATTAAAATTTTTCAAATATAATATTAGATTGAATACCTTTAAAAATGCATATAATGCTTTCGCTTCACCCTTAAGTAAGTGACCTCTGTGGAGGGTTACAATATGTGATATTTGATTACCTCTTGAATACATTACTTCTTTCTTTTATATATTTAATGACAGTATTCGTTTGATGTAGGTTAGATCTATTATATGATGTGAATTATACACGATCGCACACATGTCAATTTATTTAGGGGAACAATAACTTGATTGTATAATTATAAGGTGGTTCTACAAATATTACAAATGATCTTGATTTATTAACTCAACGGGTAATATATATTGTTACTTGTATTTGACGAGAAAAAATGTATTAATAATTTTATAATAGTGTTTTATTAAATTCTATACGAAATATATATACTAATTAGAACTAAAGGAGAATTCATATGTATAAATATTTTCTATAAAGATTACAACCCCACTGTCTCACTAACTGATGATTAGTTATTAACATTTTGTTTACAATTAGGGGCCTACTTGGTTTCACTTCTTATGCAAACTTTTAGTTTAATACTATTACATAAATTGTTCTGCTGATGTTTTTTATTGATACATGAAAAGAAGGAATGTAACAGCTAATAAGCACGAATCACTTTAGATACATTAAGGATGACATACAAGCTGCAAAAGAAATTAAGATGGAAGTGTACAAACAAGAACTGTTAGCTTTAAGCTTCACTTAAAAATTCTTATTGAACTGATCCCTCAACACACTTAATACTTGTAACAAGACACGCTATTTTATTCTATCGAATTTCAAATATAATATTAGATTGAATACCTTTAGAACTGCAAATAATGTTTTCCCTGCAACCTTAAGAAAGTGACCTCTGTTCTTCTCTTTTAGGGTTACAACCTCCTTTACAATATATGATATTTGATTACCTCAGTAAGGGTTGCATTATCGTGAAATATAGTTTAAAGTTAATTGACGAGAAACTAAAACTGTTAATTATGTAAAGTTAAAATAGATTTCAACCAAACATAACAAACGTTCTTTGGATTACTTTTTAAAAACACTTGATGAAAATACACCATTTTCAACGCTTTTCAATTTAACTGTTCAATCCTTCTTTTTATTAATGAGTTACAGCGAACACTGAAATCTCGCTGTGTGGAGCTGCTTTGTTTGTACAAAGAATTAATCTATTTAGAGAACAAATTAAATTTTGAAAATAAACATTTGTTTCAATAATAATATCAGTCAATCATTACGTTGTACAGTATCACACAATGATACACAAGAAGTGGTGAGGGAGGTGAATTCCATAGCAAAGTATGTACAAATAACGTTGCATTTTAACTTTGGTTAAAATGAGTTTTGTTTATATATCTATAAAGTATATTTTATGATTCCAACTATTGGTTTATCCTTCTAAATTAAGTTACATCATAGAAGTATAATTATTACGTAATATGTTTATTATTTAAGGTTTGGAGATAAAATGAAACATATTAATATATACTAAAACACAGTAAGTTTGAATACATACTATGTATTCATTAAAGTTATACGCATATAATACAATTTTAAAACAATCGTTACAAACTCAATGTGTTTTACTTTAAATGTTCGAATAATTTTAAATATAACGCGGGTCTTTTGCAGAAAAGGGTCGCCTATCTTGAAATATTTTTTCTATGGCTACAAGACCAAAAAATGTTATAATGCTTTATTTTATTGTAAAAAATACTCGTTTTCATTTACTATGCAAAGGTAAACTTTTAAATATTGTCTCAGGTGTATACGGAATTTCTAAATAAATTAAAATTCCCTTGTATCATTATGAAATTGACATGTCATCACCTTACTGTAAATTTGTATATTTTAAAATTGACTTACTTGAGCTGCTAACTATTTCGAGCGACATTCCAATAGGGTAGAAAGTGGTGGGGATGTAGGTCAAGGTCAACCTTCGGATATAAAAAAATGTAACATTCTACACTCTGTAGAATGTTACATTTTTTTATGGTCTTGAAAAAGACCGTTTCTACCAAACTCCAAAGTAAACTAACGAGTAGTACACTTTGGGGCTTGCTTCCACTCTGTGTGCCCATCCAAGTTGCGGATGAGGTAGTGGCGACTACTTAGCCGTTCAGGGTGTTCCATACCAAGAGGTAGGAGCAATATGTGATGAACACCATCACACATTAATCGTACCTTAAAGCGGTCAACCATCCGAACGAAGAAGTATCGCTTGCCTCTCTTCAATCGGTTTATCCGCAACTTCGAACAGGGCTCGTAAGTGGTAGAAGGAGTCAATGCGACAGAGCGAGTGTTTTTTGGTTGGTGTTTTGAACAAAACACCGAACAAATTGCACTTGCTCCGCCGCATTTTTCCCCTTTCTTTGACCCTTTAAGGAAAGAATAGGTACAAGGAGTTCGGGAGGTATTACAAGTTTTTCGAAGGTTTTGGAGGTTAAGTAATTTTTGGGAAGGGCGCTGGGGTGATGTTGGAATCTTCGCAACCGTAGAAGGCATCGTTGTTGTCGGAGTAGACATCGTACTCGTCGGAGCAGGCTTCGTAGGAGAGTTGATTGGTGATGTCAGGTCTGGTGTAGGTGCCATCACATCTATGTCATCCAAGCTTTCAGTTGAAGATAGCAAGATGGAGTTTCCCAAGCTCTCAGTAGAAGACAGCAAAGCCTGCTTTAGAATAGACGTCTTCACGGGTGCGAGGATTTTGCATGGTCTAGTTGCTTTCCTTAGAACATTCATGGCTGAGACTATCAGGTTGTAGCTCGCAGCTGAAAGAAGGTTAAGCTCGCTCTGAAGCTGAAGGAATAATCTCTTGTAGGAGCACACCTCCTTTTATTACAGAGAACGCGTTTGTGATAGGTTAAGAAAGCCAATCAGAGTACAAATGCTCAAAAGCGCGGGAAACATGACGCTCTCTGATTGGTTGCATTATATCGATTAATGACATTGCACTACGAGTCTCTCGAGTTAACAAAACTGAGTCAATTGTTTTTGAACTGTATACTTCTCTTTAACCATGGATCAAGACGAGACCATTAGTTCCTCCACAGGAGAAGTCGCTAGTGAGAACAATCCACAGGTTGGGGGGATGCAGAGCTCGGAAGTTAGCAGTAGCGGGCAGCCTGCAGATAAGGTTGATTGGTTCGAGTGGGTGAAATATGAAAAGAAGGCTACGGACGAGGGGTGGCGGTGGAAGTGGAATCCTCAACCGGAGCAGTCAGCTGATGAAGAAAATTCGACGGACCAGTCAGCCGATGAAGAAAATTTGACGGACCAGTCACCCGATGAAGAAAATTTGACGGACCAGTCAACCGATGAAGAGGAAGGCAGCTAATGTAAATATAAAAAATAAAAACATAAATTAATAATCCAATTTGTAATTTAATTGTCTTCTGCTCCATGCTTTGCCGTCTCCATATCGCAAATTACATTTATTAATATTATTCAAGATTAGCATACTAAACAGGATAATAAGGTTAGTGGAATATATTGGATGACTTTCTCTGACATTCTATATTTTCATTAAATGTATCTGTATGCCAAGTTTTGAAACCTCTTACTGTACCAATGGTTGTAAATTAATATTTAATTCTTTGCTCTATAGTAATTGTTTTTATCAATGTTAAAAGGTTCTTGATTTTGGGAGTATGATAAATTAACTATACAAACATTTTGAACATTGGTTCAACATGTGAAACATTTTCAAATAAAAGACTGATAAAATTAAACAAGTTAAATTGAGAGTTAAACATATTTTAATTAAAATAAAATATGAGATTTCTATTTACATGTTTAGCAATCTTCTATTATAACAGATTCAACATTGTTTAACCTTTAAACTGATAAAGTGAACCAAGATAATTTGTTCGTCAGCATTTGCAGTTTTTTTTTTACATTTTGCATATTGATATAGAGGTTTCTTTTTATTTAAAATATAATCGTCTATCATTATGTAACATGTACTTATTCTGTGTTTTTTTTTTTTTTTTTAAGGTTGTTAACTTACCTATTTTCAGCAAAGTAATTTAAAATCATAACACCTTGAATTTACTTAATAGCGTTGCCGCGCACCATTTATAATTTACTTTGTAGTGTAAAGAAGTTCTAGGATTTACTTTATTTTTTTTATTTTCTAAGATAAAAACTAATAGAGATACAGTTGCTGAACTGGAACTATTGTTATAATCTTGTATTACAATTTTTGTTTAACCTATCCACAATACCGGATAAGTGGATAGGTATATTCACAATTGTATCATATAGCAATTTGTATGATAATCTTTTGTGAATAATTTCATTATTTCATTATCCTATGAAATTAACTTTAAGATTCGTTTTAAAGCTTGAACGAAAACCCAGCTAAACATCTGCTGAATAAATTCAATATTTCATTATACGTTATCCTATGAAAAAAGCTTGAACGAAAAACCCTGCTAAACATCTGCTTCATCGGCTTCATAATTTCATTAGTATGTAAAATTTCGAGAATTGTAAATAATTTAAAATCATTTCAAACTAATCGCTTTTTAGGATAACCTCCTTTGTCATTTGATCTTTGATATTATACGATTTTATGATAAAGCATACTTCTAAGTAAGGTAGTTAAGGAGATACACATCGTAACTCCAATGATAGAACTAAATATCACCTTGATTGATAGTAAATTATTATCTAACTATTCCAATAATCAAAGCTTTAGTGGGGATATACATTTTAACTACAAATGAAGATATATTTTTAAGTTATTGGAAATACAGGAAAATAATGTAATTACAATTAAGACACAGGAGGGAGCATTTCCCTGAAGTCAGTAATATTTATAAAATGAGTTAAAGATTTGTGACGGTTGTAAAAGGAATATATCTATGTGTAAATCAATGTATCAGCTTAAGGTGCTTTTAGTAGGTTTTTATGGATTAATCATGTGTTATCAGTATTAGAAAACGTGATCTAAGTACAAGAAATGCCACTTATCACTGCATTGCATTCGGTCTAGACTTGTTTTTAAGAGGACCTTTGCTATTCTCAGTTATATAACTAAATCATCATCGAACTGTGACCCTTGTATCCCCATGTCTGCAACACGTGATGAATATTTAACCAATAAAGAGTAGTTTATGTGTTCTCTCTCATAGTTATTTGATATGAAATTCATTATGGAAATGTTAAGCACCATTAGAATGTGTAACATTTTATTTTTTAGAACTCAAACGTAGTAATCACATAAAAAGTGGTTGATACTTTAGGTTTCACATAAATATTGACATCAATCTAATTAAATTAAAGGATAATTATAAAATATAATTTTTAACTATTCAATATTACAAATCTATTATAGTTTTTCTGTGGAAATAGTACTTTTTTTTTGGTTTAATTAAAAAAAGAGCATTTTGACATACAAACTGTGTATATTACGTTAATCTTAACTAAATATTTCTCTTGAACATAAATAAGGAATTGTGTATGAAAATGTTGATCATGAATATTTTGCTAACCTAATTACAGAACTGCAAGCTCTAAAATGTAAAGCATATTAGACTAAAATTTTATTTGTAGCTCTTTTGCATAGAATCCTAATGGAGGCATCAGAAGTGTATAATACATCGATTGATTAATACATTTCTATGATGTTAATATCTTGTAATAATTCACATTTATGTGGTCAGTGTAGGTTCCCAATAGATGGTTTTTATTATAGAGTCACAGTGTGCATCGTTATACATCTTTTAATGTAAAGGTTATTTTTTTAATTTGATTTGAGTCTATTCGAGTTAGACTGCTCTATCATATCGCTTGACCCCTACTTGAACCCAAGACTGCATTATCACTTAGTCGGGTCAATTGTTAATGGATATTTCTTTTATTTTTATTAATAACATAGACTTGAATTTAGTTACATTAAACTAACAAGAAATTAAACTAATTTTTTCGTTTTACTCGAGTGACAATAGTACGTTAGTCTGACCTATGAATAATTAAAAGTAACTTTGTT
Source organism: Stictocephala bisonia (assembly GCA_035578905.1). Classification (NCBI taxonomy): domain Eukaryota; kingdom Metazoa; phylum Arthropoda; class Insecta; order Hemiptera; family Membracidae; genus Stictocephala; species Stictocephala bisonia. Next base: position 49,151 of record JAQJVL010003219.1, on the reverse strand, counting down.
TTGTGTATATTTTATTTTCAAATATCCATTTTGTAAATAGTTGGATATGAATAAACGTTTTATCATATTATGTACTATATCAAATTAGGGATTTGTATATATTACAGGAGGTATAATAAGTAAAAATGAATGTTTCACCTGTTTTAAGTGTCTCATTACATAGTAATTATAGGGTCACATTGTGAATCTATAAAGCAGATATTAACTTATAAGGATTTCCTTATAGTAGATGTAATGAAAATGATAGTAAGGGTTGTATTATCACAAAATATAGTTTAAATTCAATTGACCAAAAACTAAACCTGTTAATTATGTGAAGTTAAAATGGATTTCATTCAAACATAACAAACGTTATTTTGAATACTTATTATTTTACTCTTCAAAAACATATGACAAAAATAAACCATTTTCAACGCTTTTCAATTTAACTGTTCGGTTCTTCTTTTTATTAATGGGTTATAGAGAAGACTGAAATTTCAAGTGAAACATAAGTATATGTTAAAAATGTTTTTTCTTTTTTTTAATTTCATGAATGACTTTAAAAACGTTTTAACGAAACATCATGGAGGTTAACACTTTAAGTATTACAGTACCATGATCACTTCAAGTATTACAGCACGATCATTAATAACTGTCGTTCCATATAAGGTACGACGTATATTATTTACAATAATATAGTAATAAACTTTTTCATTAATGCAAATTATTATTTTTTTTTTTTTTTTTATGAAACAAGCCGTTTATAGTCTACTTTATATTTTGATTGTTTACTAAATGTCTTTATCTATCATGAAATTTATACGTACTGTTAGTACAAAAAAATGATTATCAACATGCATATCAGGCATGGGAAGAACTCAAGATAAACACGCTGTTTGCCGGATGCTAACCCCCACTCCTCTTACAACCATTAAAAAAGGCGTGAGTAGTGCTCACTCACATCATTGTCACACTTCTTGTTGACTACAATGGGTACTCCTCCAACTGGCGTTGCTGCAATCGTTGTGAACAGAGAGATGTATGATATTGAAGATCGAGACCTGGTTTTTGAAGAGATGTGTGCTCTTAAATCCAGGTACAGGGATAGAATGAGTATTACATACACTGAAGTGGAGTATGACAGCGACGATGTAGAGTGCAGAAGATGGGTTCGGTTAGCCGATGTCTGGTTCCGTACAGCATGGGCGGATGACCCTTCTAGAACAGTGTATGTGCAGGCAGTAATAACTCCGTAAACCGCTAACCCCCCCTTAGGAAATCGTTGTCAAATTACGTATTGTAAATTACATTTACAGTATGTAATTTGACAACGATTTCCGCTAATTATTATACGACCTTGACCTTTAACACTATTGGACTTATCTGAGACAGTTCATATCTTTTTATTAATAAATCACTAACACCAGTTTAGTGATAACATTAGAACTGTTCCAAACTTTTTTCGCCTTTTCTCTTCAAGAACATAATTAACACTAAACTTTAGTTTTAAGAAGTGGAGGAACTGAAGTTAAATGAATTTTGCCATTGCCATGAAATTAAGCTTTATGAGGCAGGTAACCTTCTAGAACTGTATATGTGTAGGCAGTAACCCTTCAGAAAACGTTATCAAATTATTTTTAGTATGTAATTTGACAACTATTTCCGCTTATTATTCAATGGTCTTGATATAGGATAGTGTGCACGGATCCAATAGAAATATGCAATTTATTTAATAATTATTTTGTAAATCTAGTTAAGAATGTTAATATCCCTAAACCCATTGAAGAAAAACATCAATAATACTAGCAATAGCCAGTTAGGACAAAATATAAAATCATCTTTTAACTTAAAGCCAGTTGAACAAGATGAAGTTGAAAAAGTAATTTCATTGCTCAAGAATAAATTATCATCTGGATATGATGAAATTCCGGTAAAAGTACTGAAAGCAGCTAAATGTCACCTTAGTATGATCCTAAAACATCTAATAAACTCCTCATTTATAACAGGATATTTTCCAGATCAACTCCAAATTTCCAAAATAGTACCAATCCACAAAAAATCCTATATATAGTGTTGATATATTATTCAACACTATATATAGGAGGAATGCGCTTACAAGCGAACAGTTTTATACAAGCACTCAGAGGTAACACATAAACATAACAGACTCATGGAGAAAGTAACTAACACTGTACTTTTGTTTTAAGTAGTGAAGAAGTGGAGTTAAATGAATTTTGCCAAATACTTTTGGGCTTTATAAATAAAGGTGTTGTAATTACTATGCTGTTAGTAGCACCATGAGTGTTGATAAGGTCGGATGGAAGTACTTAACAGTATGGCTGAAATAGTGGAGATCAAATATAAACTGAGATTCGTCTTTTAATGATCTATCTATTTCACGCTACTGCAACGTGTTTGTGGAGGTAATCATCCTATAAATAAAGCGTTGCGCATTTACGAACTTGTCAGAGTCGTCTCAACTCTTCTCTATGGAGACTAACAATTACGATAATATTCAATATCCAACTGTTTCCTCTACAACACGTAGCACAACACAGGAAAATGATGTTAGTGATGGTCAATTACCGCAAAATCTACCAGTACAAGTAATGGAAGTTAGCAGTACCGTCAAGACAGATGCTGAAGCTATTATTAGATCTTTGGTGGGATTTTAACTGTTTTGGAACTATGCAGGTTTATTCATAATCAAATTGAGCTTTATATATTAGATTTCTATTTTATGTTTATCATGTATTCTTGAAACTCTAGTTGAGCGATTCAACGCAAACTCAAAATCCTCACTCCATAACCCCTTAGGAAAACGTTGTCAAATTACATTTCCACTTATTATACAATGGTCTTAACCTTGAACACTATATATAGGGGTATGCGCTAACTAGCGAACAGTTTGATGCCGACACCCAAAAGTAACACACACGAACATAGAAAATGAATACAGATATGGTAATGATTATGTTTGAACTTAAATGTTCACAACCTAAGTGGAGTCTGGAGTCTGCACAAATCTTTTTTCGTATGATGCAAATAGCGCAAAGAGTTGAAGATTTGAAATTTAGTTTAAAGGCAACAAAAATAACGCGTGGAAGATTTGGTATTCATTTTATTGAATGTATGTGGGCAAATCCTAATACAAAAGTAGGCCCCTGTTGTTGTACTTGCAATGTTATAAAACGTTATATACACGAGTTTACTCAATTATTTGAAATAATAGAACCTAGCGAGTGCGGAGAAGAAACATACAACAGACTAATGGAGAAGATAACTAACTCTAAACTTTAGTTTTGGGTATAAAGAATTCATTCCTCCCCACCATTTTACATAAACCCCCACCCCAAAGTAGGGTATATATGTGGGTCATACATCTACACTAGTCACTCTGATTTGACATCTCTAGTAAAGAGGTTAACTTAGCTAAGAAAAGATGAACACCAATTTGAAAGTAGTTATGTTTGAACTGAGATGTTTAAGACCAAAGTCGATATCAATTGACGAAGAGAAACTATCAGAAATGGGGCAAATAGCTGACAAAGTGGAGGAACTGGAGTTGGATGAATTTTGCAAATGTCATAAACTTAAACTTTATGAAGAAAAGTTTATTAGGCTTTTTGAAAGCTTGAATTGGGAACCCTATGGAGAGCACACCTACAAGAGATTGCTTGACAGACTGCATGGGAAAGATCGCTACATATTGCCGGAGATTATAGACCTCACAGAAGAACCAGAGGTAAACTGAACGAGAGTAGTCGACACTGCGGTTTAGTTTTAAGTTTTGATTTTGTAAAATGTTTATTTGTAAATAAAGTTAGAAAAAAATAAAAAAATAAACAAAAAAAAAACTTCTTGCACAGAACAATTTCTGGAAAAAGAAACTTGTTCTGTGCAAGAAGTTTTTTTAAAAAACACTCCACATGACCTTGAAGTCTGTGACGTAGTACTCAAGTGCCGGAGCTGACGTCATCACCAGAAGTGGGGTAAGATAAGAAGCTTAGCCGATAAGGTTGTGACGTACTGCTGTCGTCATCAATGACGTCATGCTGACGTCATCACATGATGTCATGCTCACATCATCACATGACGTCACTCCCTTATCTTATCGCAATCTTATCTTATCTCACAATCTTATCTTGATCCAGCTCCCGCACTTTCCACTACTTATGACCCCTTAATATTTATACATCATTTTAAAGATAAATAAATAAGGAAGTTTTATCAGAATAGAAACAATTTTACTGTTTTAATTGAGCCTTAAAGTTTAAAGGAGAAAGTCTGAATAAAAAATGTTCAACTTTACAGTTATTGCAAAACGTATGTGGGTTTGCTATTTGAGTACTGTGTTTAGGGAATTTAATACTCTTTCAAATTGTATTACTTTCCATGTCACAAATAAAATTGGTTTGGTTTTACCATTTTTAACAAACCAAAGTTAAAAGTAACAAGCCGTGTAATTTTTTAAAAAATCACTAAATGCACCATTATAGTCAAACGGTTCAGAATCGGCCTATGGTTTATATGACCTTTTTTGTTCATTTTTGTCAGTGGAACCATCTGGTGAAGTTAACATAGTAGTGACTCACCCTGTATATCTACAACAAATTAATAAAGACCTTTTATCCTGACAGCTTAGTGATATCGTTTGTTATTACTTACATGTAGACATCTCACATAATAGGAATATTACATTACCACTATTTATGTAAGGATGGGCGGTAGGTAAATACCACTCAATGGTGGTATTTCGGATGGGTGGGTCAATACCACTCTCCGTGTATGGGTGGGCGGGAGGCAATGTTGATTTATTGTTTCATATAGGAGTGTATAGGCTATATTTCTGGCTTCTGAGTTGTTAAAAACTGACTTGTAATTAGTGGAGACAGTTTTATATTGTTTTCAGTTTAATTAATTTATAGTAGTTTTTAATTGCCTAGTTTTTGTAAGTTACGAATTATCACCACCAGAATTTGCAATAAATAACTCTTCAAAGTGATTTTCAATTCAGTTCTTAGTTGTCTCTCTTTAGAGATTTGGTTTTCAATTTCATTTACGGTTAGTTAATGAGATATTTCGATTAAGCAGAGATTTGATTTAACTTAAGCCTTAACTTCTGGTGAGGGTTTGTTTTGACATTAAAAAAAAACCAAAAACTACAATAATTTGGTTAGTTAGTGAGGTCTGCTACCACAGCTGGTTTAAACTGGGACTACACTAGTGCTACACAATGGACCACAAAAACAGCTGATAATTTAAGACGCAAATTTTAAAAGCGGATGAGAAATATATCTGTGTGGTAATAAAATCAGTAGTAATATACAAAGTTCTAACAAAATCCTTAATTTATTTGTATTTTATTTCTCATGTCAAATTTGGGTGGGCGACTTTATACCTCTACAGGCAAATAGAATAGCAATGTAATGGCCCTTTAGAAGTAAGCTTTAAGGTACAGCATTTAAAAGTAATCATTCTGACCTGAACACATCCATCACAAATAAACTCAGCTCATTCGACACACCAGCTGGTAGCGGCAGTCTCTGGACAACTTCCACATTTGAGTTCTGTGAACTTGGAAGTGTCGTTGCCATCAGTCTCACTGATGATTGGCTGACTTTCCACCAAGAAATGATTTTCTATTATAAACGATCCTCTTGATCCCACTTCACAAAGTGGGCACTGAAATACGATACGCTCACCTGTTAAGAACAAAGGAATTCTTAGTTATTTGAAATCTGGTGTAACCTAAAGAAAGTTACAAGTGAAATGTGCAATGAAATAGTTTGACAAAGGTGTTAAAAAATAATTTTAACTTTTAAGCATGTTCAATTTTCTTATGAATTTTAAAGTATTTTTTTGAAATTTGTCCAATGTGTCTAAAGACAATCAACTGTTAAATAATTTGTTTTCTTTACTCTCAATCAAGTTAACAAAGTAATTAATTAATAATCAAAAGGCCAATTTAGATAACCGGTAGTAACATGCACAAAAAAATACTAGTTGTTTATTAAGTGATAAAACTTGAATTTACTGAATTTGGTGTTATACGAGCGTAATTTAATAGCAAAACTAATTTTACTATTAAAATGCTAAAACATATTCAAAAATATTTCTATGGATTCATTAAATTTGTTGGACCAAACAGAACGGGAAACGTTCCCTGATAATGTTTTTTAATATCTCTGAAAATTAGTATTTCATCTCCGATTTCTCTTCTGGGATTTTACAAGCTCAGACAGTGTAACATTTTTTAATACTTTCTAATTCCACTCTCAACAAAATTTTCTCAATTTCTAAATTAAAAAAAATATTTGTTAACCACCACTAAGTTCAAAATACTTATGATATTGCCTGTTCCTTGCTAAAATACAGTAGCCGTGGGTTTTAGCATGGCCTACAGTTTCCCATGGCCAAACTATCAAGTCAGGCTCACTAGAGAATTTAAAAGGACATAGAAAATGAATACCAGATGATCTTACAAATTATTAGGCCAAGCAAGTTAGGCCTGCTTAAACTTTAAGCATACAGCTAATTAAGCACTGAAAAAAGTGACAGATTACATGATTTGGTATTTATGCAGTTTTTACATATGTAACGAATTTTGAAAAATTTATCAAAAATGGATCATTAATTGGTTATATTTTCACAAGAAATGCTATTAATTCTGCAGCAATCACATTTTTTACTGAAAAAATTGTAAAACCAAATTAACTGCTTCAAGTATTTACAACACATTTCTGTTATTTTAAGTGAAGCTGTCCTGGAGGCTAGGCATCCAAATTAACCGCTAATCTCAAATTTTTTAAAAGGATATTATAAGTTCTGTTAGATTAGGTTTGTTAAATATTTTTATAAGTGAAAAATAAATTATATTCCTATTCAGGATAAAAAATACATTGAATAATTACATTTTAGAAAATAAAAGAAAAAAATATTGATGCAGTTTCTAAACACTTAGCAAATTATGACTATATAACCAGTAGGTAGAATCAGTCTATATCTTCTAGGAAAATACTTTTTACTCTATAGAAATCATGTTTTACAACAAAAATGCATACTATTGAAAATGTTATTTTTTTAATATCTTCCTATTGCCACAACTTTGTCACAGTAAAAAATCTAACCTGTCTCACTACAGCCTGAGGATACAAAATATTGGTATTTATGCAGTTTCTTGCCACTAACAAATTTGGAAGATTTTGCTTGAAATGGATCTAGAATTGGCTGTATTTTCACGAGATATGCTTTTTATTCCGCGTAAATTATGTATTTTACTGAAAAATTCGAAAAAACCAATGTCACAACTTTTAGTATTTTAGTCATAATTTCCATTAATTTAAATGGTATTTTAATCATCTTTTTTTATTTTGATGTGTTTTCTGCGCTGAATACAAATTTGAAAACTATTTTGGTCCATTACAAATATTTATCGAGATATAACGAAAAACCTACTATCGCGGCGAATCGGGATTAGCGGCCATTACGCGATCATTATATACAACAAATTCACCTTCGGTTTTTGTGATTCACCTTCGGCCATCACGGAGGCCAAACACTCGAATTTAACGCAAATTTTGTTGAGAAAATAGACAATTAGGATAAGTTAAGTTATGTTTGGTTATGTCAGTAAAAAATTCATTTTTCGAGCTGAAAAATAATTTAACTACAAAACCAGTTATATATTTGTGTTCAGCATAAAAAACACCAGAAATGAATTAAAAAGTTGTCGAAAAATAACGATTTTTAAAAAAGTAGGTTTTTTCACTTATCAGATAAAATGAGTTTTCCGCGAATGAAATCAAGGTAAAACTGGAAATGTTATGACACAAGCGATTTTGGCAAAAAAATTTTTGTTCCCCTTGATTTTGACCTGCTGAACACGAATCCGCTAACCGTTTTCCGCAGAAACCGCCCCTTCCCCCAGAAAAATCGGAAAACCCGGAAAATGTTGAAATAATTTTTTTGGCTTAAAATGTCATGTGGCATATCAAAATTGACTGATTTTTTACGCTGAACACGAAAATGCAATCAGATTTTCTCAGCGATCAATATTAAGCGGGTTAATGTTCAAGGTTTTGGCCGAAATCGCGTGTGGTTCATCTCGGCAGTATCCGAACCTAACCTAACCTAAACTGAAACTAACCTAACCTAACCTTTATGAAAATAAGGGTACAAACCTAATATTTTGGAGGATACAGCAGAGCAGCAGCTCTGTAGAAGGCGTGTGTAGCGCCGTTTAAAAAGGTGCTCGGCAAGTTAGCCCTTGACGCGCGTCCGTACTTCGCGACGTTGGCCCGGGTATCGCGCCAGGACCTTTCAACTGTGTTGGTGTGGGCCCCGGTGGTCGGATCGACGAAATTTTGTGAGTGGTTTACCGTTAAGTGTTCAAATTGGTAATCACTGAGCGTTTCGTACGCCCGCCAGCAGTCTGTTATAATCTGGGTGCCAGGGAGGACCCACCGCCGGATTATTTGTACTAGGGTCCTCGCTGACCTGTCAGGGACGGGCACTAGCAAGGTCTTCTTGTTGCTCCGCTGAATAGCACCCAGAACCCACTGTCCCTTGACGATCCTGCCGCGGTTGTATTTGCGTTTTCCGAATTTGGCCTCGTCGATTTCAACAATCTCACCGGGGCCACCTAGCTGAACATTTTCCCGCTGCAAGTGATTTAAGATCACCTCCCGGTAAAAACTGCACCAATCAACGACGGTGTGATGGGTAAGATGGAGAGTGTCTCTCAGGAAGGGGTACCGGGGAGGTTCTCTTGTCAGCAGGGTGAGAACAAAGTTGAAAATGGTCCTGTGCGGTAGTCTTGTATTCCTGAGCCAGGAACCGGCGCGCGCCGAACCACGCCACCCGCAACGCTTCGGTTTTTGTTTCCTGACCGACACACTCCTCGAGCACCGAAAGGAATAATCCTCACCAAAGGAAACGTGTCCACCACAACGGGCACAATTAGTTGAGCGCTTCACAATACCGTGTTCGATGAAAAACTCCTGTAACTGATGGTCGTTAAATGCCGCAGCGTCCCAATAGTTCACTACACAGCCCTCACACACCATCACGCACTGAAGCAACACAGTCGCTGGCAAACGGCCGGCCGCGAGTGGTGAACGCGACGCGGTGTATTCATGCGCCTCGAGCCGCCATCCTCCGCGCACAAAGTAGTTCTTGATAACATCGTTATTTTCTCGCGTGATATTGATCGTAGAGAAAATCCGATTGCATATTCGTGTTCAGCGTAAAAAAACAGTCCATTTAGATATGCCACATGTTGTATTCGACCGAAAGGTTTTTCGCGTTTTTCCTATGTTTCTGGGGGAAGGGGTGGTTTCCGCGGAAAACGGTTAGCGGATTCGTGTTCAGCAGGTCGAAATCAAGGGGAAAAATTTTTTTTTGGCCAAAATCGCTTGTGTCATAACATTTCCAGTTTTACCGAAATGAAACTCCTCTAGAGATATAAACTCATATTTCACCACTTTTTCAACATGAAATCGTATTTTCAGAGGTGGCAAGAAAGTGCAAACTACCCAAATATTTAAGAGTGGTTACTTGAGTATGCTAAGTCTTCAGAATAATATTAGGCTGTTTAAAAGAAGGCCTGTAGCCATTTCTAACAATTTGTAAAAAATAATCAAACTCCTTTTATCCAAAAATTGCAAAAATTAATCACTGAGATGGCCTATGTGTTAAAAATACTCACCTGCTACATCAAAGTTTCCTGGAATGTGCTCATTAACTTTCGATGTTTCCAATTTCCACAAGCAGCATGCAGACACTCTAATAGTTTAGGTTCATCGCTTGCAGATAAATTTAGATGACAAAGAATACATTTAATAAAATGGGGAAATTGAGAATGGTGTTGTGCGTCTCCACAATAAATGAACCTAGGCATAATGTATAACTGGTTCCCTAAGATTTATTTACAAACTACTGTATTTTTTATTGTAAATGGGTGAGCCACGAAAAATGAAAACGAATCAAGCAATCTTATAGTAACACTATTATAGCACAGATTGAGTTATATTTAAAAACCGATACCATAATATGTGTGCATTTTGCACTTGTATTGTAATATATTTGTGCATTTTGTGCTTATGTTGTAATAAATTTGTGTTGTGTGACGTTCAATTGTACTGTATTTAAAAAACCATTTAATAATTTAAAACCCAGTATTCCAAACTACTAGACTGACCACGTTGCTACTGGGCAATCGGCATTCGGCAACGATCGGGTAGCTCTCCCACCAATTTTTAAAAAGCTCCTGGACACACGACACAACTAAGCCTCTAGACTTTAGAAGAGAGGAATGGCTCCCTCAACTACTGAACAAGTGACGTAATAGACAGCTGTTAAGAACTCTACTCGCGCATGCGGTTTGAGACGTTTGTAGTGTGTCATATTATGTAATTCTGAAAAAAACTTGTCTGCATTTAACACTAGATCCGGGACAATGTAAAAGCATAGACCTTCTATTTATAGGGGCATAGACCCTTTTACCATAGTATAATAGAAGGTCTATGGTAAAAGTGTATACTAGGATCGCTGTATGCCGCGCGCTGCAAGCCTTTTTTGTAAATTCGATAAAAAATAGTTAATGAAGCCGTAAAGTATAAAACTGCATATCGTTTTTCTTCTCAAGAAACATACTTTTACATAAAATAACTATTGTTGGGCTAACAACATTGTGAAGAATTGTAGTCATGAGTGGAGTGAATGTTTTCTGTAGATGCGCACCGTGTTTTTGTAACTTACAACCCTTATATCTCGTAAACGGAATTTTTGTAAATAATTCCAAAATAGCCAAAATGTGCGTAATTATTTTTAGATTACGAATATATAATAGGTTGATCACATTAAAGTATAAATATTTTTTTGGGAATTAAAATATTGAAAATTTTGCAGTAGTTAAGCTGAACGTATATTATACAGACAAATAAAAGCAATGAAATTATGAAAAAATATGTGTATTGTAGGTAATCATATGCAGTATTGAATACATAGGCAGTTTTCACTGTGGTATAAATGTAGAAATTTTTTAATATGCGAAAAAAAATGTTTTTGTCAAATTTAAAAATTATCATAATTTCACAGAAAAATATGATATTTTATTACATCGAACTATATATATATAAAACAAAACATAAATCAAATTAATCTTATTTTAGGAAAAAAACCATACCCCTATTTAAGAAAAATCTACGAGTATATAAACGATCATATAAAAAATTGCTCAAAAAAACAATCCTGATGAACACAAACCATGTCTAATCATTATATATATATATATATATATATATATATATATATATATATATATATATATATATATATATCAATATCATTAAATTACATATTATTATTAAATACAAATCACTTTTCAAATGGCAAAATAATAAAAATTACAGTTTTTATGAAATTATAAGCGAAACTTATTTTTTTACGAAATTGAACAAAAAAAAGACCAAGTTCCAACCCGCAAAAGATGTTCAACCCACAAAACGAATTACCTTTCACAATCGGCTGTATTCCAACTCACCAATAGTTTGAGGGTCGTTTCTAATATCCTAACTCACCAACTTCTGTCCCTTGGTCTGGTACATGACTCCCGCAGGTGTCAATTACACATTTACTTTAAAGGGATTTGCTCCATATTTCAGCACTTTTGAACTATCAAGTATCACAGATATCTACTGCATTAAATAACGATTTAATTATTTATTTGATTAAATCATTTACATCACAATAAATTTGATTAAAATTCTAAAATGCATGTATGTATGCATTTATTTTAATTACTTCAATTGTAACTTCGTGCCAAGTGTTAAAATAGTAAAACTTAAAACGTTTATTGGACATAATATCTCCACATCTAATATAAAATAGCTTTAACACTTGTAATAAAAGAATTATTTCAATGAAAATGTTTAATATCTTACGAGATAAAGGACGTTAATGGTCACATCCTTATAAGGTGCATACTTACTCTTACTTACTCCCATGGCCATCGATGCCCAAGAAGGGATTTGGCCTCACCAACAAGCTCTCTCCATCTTTCTCTGTTTTCTGCCTCCTCCATTGTGGTTCCAAGTACTGCGGTGTCTGTCTTAACCCCATCCCACCATCTTCTTTTTGGTCTACCTAGAGGTCTTCTTCCCACTGGTTTTCCTAATCCAGCTTCCTTCAGTAGCGTCCCTTGTTCTCTACGCCATACATGGCCTGCCCATCTCAATCTTCTTGATCTTGCGGTTGCTATTATGTCACAGTCATTTTGTTATAAGGTGCATCTTGTAACAAAATTCAAAATTACCATTGTAAGATTTAGATTAATAAACCAATTATAAAATAAACATAGCAGAACAAGAATAATCAAACTTTAATATCAGTTTGAAAGTGTTAAAATAGTATTTTTTTAGTTAAAGAAACTCACACTACATGTAAACGTCTAAAACAAACTCGCAAGTCATAAAAAATAATTAAAATATATTAATTTTATATACAAAAACATAACATGAAAATGTATTAACTATCTATAAAACTACACTTGGCACCCAGATATTATAGTGATCTAGTATGCCTTGCAAACATTTTACACTTTTGCAACAGCCCACTTCACCTTCTCTTCACTGAAAATATCTACACAAATTTGAAATTATTGTTCACCATTTGGGCCACTTGGTTTCGCTGACTAACAACTTTTTCCACAACACTTGTAAATCTATCAATGTCAGCGATAGAATTACATCTTTGATCTTCAGTGCCTTGACTTCGAATTATTTTCCTAGAGTGTGTGAACATTCCAAAAATTTTGGAGCGGGGGTTGCGGGAGGCTGGGGGCTGTCTACCTGACCAAGGGACGAAAGTTGGTGAGTTAGGATATTAGAAACGACCCTAAAACCATTGGTGAGTTAGGATACACCCATCACAATCGCATATTGGTGGCTAGAAAAACAAAGCTGTGGGAGGATGGCAGAAAGATGAGTCAAAACCCTTCCCGTGTCCCACCGTAAGGGCATGTCTACTGACCTTGGTCAAAGACATGAGTACTGTATTTCAGAACTCATTGGGGGAGATTCTCGGTTTTACCTTGAAATTAAACTGCAATAGTCTTGAGACAAAATTCATTATAGTATACATATTTCTACCCAACATTTGAACCAATTTCTAAATATGTACTAAATTTATTTTCTTTTTTTACGATATTCTAGGATACCCATGCAATATGCTTCATCTACCCAAACCCACACCAGGCTCCAGAGATATATTTGCGATAAGACCTGCCTCCTCAGACTCAGACTCTCTAACGCAAACATGTCTAACAACTCACTGTACGGAACCAAATACGTGTACACACTGAAGCATTTGAAGTCTAAATATCGTACAAATAACTTTTGTACTCGCTCAATCATTTCTTCATGGTTTAAATGTAAAGGGCTCCAAACAATAACATCTTGATCTGACTAAGGATGCGTACAATACAATGAACGATCTAATATTTTTAAAATTCCCCCCTTGTCTTATTATTAACCCCAACATGACTTGCAGAATTTACACATTTTTTTTATGTGGCTGGTGAACGATAATTCACTATCAACTCTTGTTATATTATGCTATAGTTATTGCCATCTGATGGTGTTATTGTTATATTAATTATATTGTAACACCTGCACATATGCTTGTTTTATGCTCTGTTATTGTATCATGTTTGGTACTTTAGTTATCTTACTCCTAATATTTATGTTACTTCAAAATTGCTGATTTTTTTAAATTCATTGTTCTGTCTCAGTCTAATTAGCCATCTTCATTTATTGCATATTTATTTTTAGATTAAGTTGTTTGTGATTACTTTATAATACTTATAAAATGGAGATATGTCAGTTAGAAATAAATAAATAAATAAAACTAAAATGGCCTACGATTTACAGTTAAAACTTGACAAATAGGACACCTTTAAAAACTTCTCATCTAAATCCAGCAACCTAAATAAAACAGTTCGGAACATTATAAATCAAGAAATAAATGCTGAAAACAACCAATATAAGTACAAAATTATATTAAAAGAAAATAACACAATTAACAGTCTATCCAAAGTTGCAAATATTTTAAACAGCTATTTCATAAATATTGGAGAACAATTCAATCAAACAAAGTCCCCCATCCACACAACCTAGCCATCATCAAACAACTCATCAAATTGGTACACTCAAATCATTCCCACCTATATCGAGACACAGTTAATAAAGGAAATAACAACATTAAAACACAAAAAAAGTGTCTGGCCTCGATGGCATATCAAATAAATTAATAAAAGACTGCAAATATGAAATCATCAACCCACTTACATGGTATAGTACCCACACAGATGAAAACAGCCATAATAAGGCCTAAATTTAAGAAAGGCAGCAATAGCCTAAAAGAAAATTAACGTCCGATTTCAATCCTGCCATCTTTCTCCAATATTATAGAAAATATTGCATATAACACCTTAATTGAACATCTTAATAACATTAACTACTTCCACCCCAACCAACACGGCTTCATAAAGGGAAAAACCACAACAACAGCTATCATACACTTTGTCAACAAAATCCTGACTGATTGGGAAAACGGAAACAAAGTGGTTGGAATCTTCAATGTAATTTCATTAAGGTTCAAATACCATCGAAATGTAAGCCTATAAACAAAATAGACTCTAACTTATTATTATTTTAAAATATGTTAGAGTAAAGAGTTGTTATTTAAAAAGGTTTGTACAGAATATTGGGCAGTTCATCTGCTGTTTTTAGATGTCTGAATGCGTTGAACTGCCCGTGTAAGCCACTCAACGTGTTCAAGCCAGGGGACAGGGGATGAAACTGCTCATACAGTATTGTCCATTTGATCACATGCACCCTGATTACTGGGTGTTTTCAAAGCAGTAAAACTTCTACCGTATAATTGCCTGTATTGAATTGCTCTGTCAATGTCCTCAGTGTTAATCACTCAACCTGAACACTATATTATCCTTAGTTTCTATGAAAATACTGAATATAAAAGAACATGTAATGACAGTGAGAAACAAGTTCACAGTTTTTACGCCTATTACCAAGTGTCAGGCGTACGACACACTTGGTAATAGGTAATAGTGTTTTTACCAAGTTTTATGGGTAAGAACACTTCAACCCATACTGGGAGTTATTTCTTGCAGTTTGTTTCATTGTATGCCAATTAACAGTAATTTCGTACTCGGTGGATCTGGGTTAAAAGCCCAGGCACTGCGTCACAGTGTCCACCTCAGCCTGGGTGCCTCTTTTTGGGAGAGACTCCCCCCAGAGGTAGAGTATGTTACCCTGGGGGATGGACAACCCTTCATATCCTTATAAATAACCCACCTGTAATGGTAATGTGTCTTTATCTTCTTTCTTGTTTTCTTCTTTTTCTCTTTGAAACTAATGAACTATAATCCAACTGATTAGACTTAAAACTTAGACCAAGCACCATAACAGAATTAACCTCAATGACCAAACCCTGCCTTACTCATACAATTTAATTTTATAGTTCAACATTTTAGCCTTGATTGCTTTGAACATTGTATTATTGTGGAAGGATAAAAGAATATAAAGACAAAATTGATTTTGATCTCATAATATCATCATCAGTTGTACAGTAAATTTAGGTTATATAAAAAAATATATAATATATTAATTTCATTGGTCCCTATCATATGGACACTAAATTTTGTTACTGGTCCTACACAAAGGAACATACATACAGCATACGAATGTTATCATATTTCATGGACAAAACTGAACATGAATAGAAAAAAAACAGGGTTAAATGTCAACAAAAACACATGAAATTAAATAAACTATGAAGTGGAAGTAAATTATTGAATATTTTCTGTCAATGGGGAAAGAAAATATCATTATTATATCTACTCCCTTGACCCTGGAACACTAAATATACTAAAAATATCATTGTTATATCTACTCCCTTGACCCTGGAACACTAAATATACTAAAAAATATCATTATTATATCTACTCCCTTGACCCTGGGACACTAAATATACTAAAAATATCATTATTATATCTACTCCCTTGACCCTGGAACACTAAATATACTAAAAATATCATTATTATATCTACTCCCTTGACCCTGGAACACTAAATATACTAAAAATATCATTATTATATCTACTACCTTGACCCTGGAACACTAAATATACTAAAAATACTAAAGACTTTAAATTAAGATAAATATATTTTTTTATCACTTTAATAATATATCATTATACATTTTAGTCCAAATGAGTAAAAATAGTTGGAGAAGCTAAAATGTCACAGAAACAATAAGTTCAAATATAATTTGGCAAAATTTATTATTTATTTTATATTGCATGAATGTATTGATTTTACTAGAGGACACCACAGGCATCCTTCTGGACCTTATGTGTGGTTTTATTTAAAACTAGACTTGAAAGATAACTAATCAATCATACTTACAAGTCTGTATACGGTAGGGTGGCGCACGGACCCGCCAGCTACCTGTGTCGGTCCTTTCCTCCCCCCGGCGCTCGCGGCTGTTTCCTTAATGAGTCACCAACTAGCCCCTCTAATAGAATTATTAACTTTTTTTACTTTCTCATAATATATCAATTTTAATAGAACATTTGTAAAGTACTAACAAAACTAAGAAAAGTGATATAAAACACGATGTGCTTTGATTATAAGTAATGGTCGAAAGTTATTTTTTAGCCGGAATACTGTATGATTTGTTAAATGTTTTACATTTCTCATACAACGTTATCATGATACGATATTATTTTAAGAGTACTTTGAAATAAGGTACGGTACTCTTGCCTTCTCCCATAGTCGTGCAGTGTGCAGATATGGGACATGGGACAACAAGACTGGTTAGGACATTGAACTTGTTGATGACTAACATTAGTCTAATATGTGCGCTAATATTTTTCCGCGAAGGGGTTGGTGATTCACCACTCTTAGCAGTAATGGTTGTCCAGGGTGCCAGGGTAGTTTTCAGTTAGATGTGGATACTTCCCGGGATAACTTGTAACGAATACATTACACATAGTTGGTTTATTTATTATTTTTTTAATTGTTTAAATAGTTTAATTTTTTTCCAAGTGATATTTTTTTGTTTAGTGAATGTTTTAATTTTTTGTGCACTATTATGCCGCCATCAAGTGAAAAACGTGGGTTTACTTATAACTCTCAAGCCAGAACTATAATTGCATCGGTGTTACATTACTTTGAGCGGGAACGTGACAACAAAGGTCCATTATTAGATGTGAAAAAAGTATCTGAAAGAGTGGTCGCCGCATGTAACATTTCACGAAGAACATTGGTGCGGATCAAGTCGCAACTAAAACAAGCAGTGGAAAATGAAGGAAACTCTAGTGTCAACCCTCAAAGTTTTGAAGAAACGGATCAATCACCAATACCTGAATCAGCTGTAAGTAATAAATCCAGGCAAAATACTCCTAGACCTACCATCCCTAAGCTTACTACCCCAAGAAGAAGAAAACCATACAAGTCAATAGTTACACAGCTAGACGATTTTGAGAAAACTGCAATTAGAAACCACGTTTTTAGCTACTACAGACGCCGAGAAGTCCCTACCCTCCGAAAGTTAAAAGTAAGTTTACGAACAGCGGGTTTGTTTGATGGTTGTATACGAACACTGGCAAAAATTTTGAAAACTATCGGATTTAAATGGAAAAAGTTAGACAATAGAAAAGTTTTCATGGAGAAACCCTCAGTTGCTCTTGCTAGGTGCCGATATTTGCGAAAAATTCGGGAAATTGACTATAAAAAAGTTATTTTTCTGGATGAAACATGGATCAAC
The DNA here is from genome assembly GCA_035578905.1 of Stictocephala bisonia. Lineage (NCBI taxonomy): Eukaryota > Metazoa > Arthropoda > Insecta > Hemiptera > Membracidae > Stictocephala > Stictocephala bisonia. The sequence continues at coordinate 31,320 of JAQJVL010003219.1, read as the reverse complement.
GCCAACACTTCGAAAGACTCAGGATGGACAAATGACAGTGTAAAGTGTTCTGTAAATGCCCCTTTAGGAAAAGGAAAACGTTTAATAATTTGCCATGCAGGAGGCTTTAACGGCTGGATCAAGTCGCCACCTCTGATATTTCAGTCAAAAAAAAACGGTCGAATATCACGAGGAAATGAATTCCGAAGTCTTTGAGGGTTGGTTTTTTGAGGTTCTCCTGAAGTCTATTCCAGCTGGTTCGACAATAGTAATGGACAACGCACCTTACCACTCTCAAGTAGCCAACAAAGCGCCAACATCTGGCTCACGAAAGTGTGAAATGGAGGAATGGCTGAAAACTCGCGGCATTTCATATTCACCAGACATGCGGAAGCCAGAACTATACAGTCTTGTAAAGCTGCATAAGGAACAAAGAAAATCTTACGTAATAGATAAAGAAGCCTGTAAGCGTGGGTTTAAAGTAATCAGACTGCCACCGTACCACTGTAATTACAATCCAATTGAGCTGGTTTGGTCAACTTTGAAGCGGTATGTAGCAGCAAGGAATACTACATTTAAATTGAACGATGTTCAGGATTTGTTTATGGAAGCTGTAAACTCCTTCACCTCAGAAGATTGGCGCAAATGCGTTGAACACGTCAAGAAAGAAGTCGAGGCAGACTGGACAAACGAAGGACTTGATGACGTCAGTGTCCAAGAACTAGTCATTAATCTGGCCCCTGGTGAATCGGATGACAGTGACTGGGATACCAGCGATGACGATGACGATCTGGGAGTGTCACCTCTAGAGTAATCAGGTAAAATAAAAAATAAAATCTATTTACCTAGAAAATTTTATTGGACGTAATATATATGATTACAAAAAGGGTATAAAAATATGATAATAGTATACAGTAAAACAAAATAATTATCTTCAAATTTACAGAGACTTTAAACGTTTTTTTTAATATAAGTAGAGTATAATAAGATATTACTACTTCTTTATTAGTCATGACAATAAGGTTGCGATGATTGATGAATAGCGGGTACTGTAACATTTCAATGTATGCTTTAAAACATTTTAATGTCATTAGAACTAGTAATAAAATATAACGAATGGTAAAAAATTAACTGCAATCTTAAAATATTGTATATTGGTTTTAGCGCGATTTTGTTTTATTTCAGTGTCACACGGAAACAACATGGAAGATAAATGGAAAATGCTCAACTTCTGGACACTAAATACTTTGGCTTGAAGAAGATTACTGGGAGTAATATAAAATAATGTTGATTTATTAATCAAATAAACTGTAAAGTATGTAGTGTTGCCTATTTAATGATATTTTGGCTGATTAAATAGTATGCGATAACATAGTTTTAAATTATTCTACCTTTTTTCAAAGAACTCTTAAAATAATATTGTATCAAGATTAGGGAATTATGAGAAATATAAAACATTTAACAAATCATACAGTATTCCGGCTAAAAAATAACTTTCGACCATTTCGTTATTTATAATCAAAGCACATCGTGTTTTATATCACTTTTCTTAGTTTTGTTAGGACTTTACAAATATTCTATTAAAATTGAGATATTATGAGAAAGTAAAAAAAGTTAATAATTCTATTAGAGGGGCTAGTTGGTGACTCATTATGGAAACAGCCGCGAGCGCCGGGGGGAGGAAAGGACAGACACAGGTAGTTGGCGGGTCCGTGCGCCACCCTACCGTATACAGACTGTAAAACATAACTAATAAATAATACTTAATTATACTTACATACCTGTGAACGTTATTCGTTTATTTACTTTTTGAATTTTGAAGGAAAGATTATATTTTATAATTTTCAACAGAAAATGCTTTTGGTATCAACCCTTAATTAATTATATAATCTGATAACCCATTACGTAAGTTCAGCAGAACAATATTTCAGTTTACAACCCTTCACAATGTAAATTTCTCATGCAAATATTTTGTTCCTTAAAATTCCTCATTTGTTCCACAGTTGTTGAAACACTTTCAGTTTTTGAATTCAGTTTATTTGCAGTGTATAGTTATTTTAACATTTTATAGCTCATATTTGGCATTTTAACTACTGCCCTACTTTCATGAAAACCAACCTTCATATATAAGCTAGTCTATAAATAAATTGATAACATATTAGTTATACATAATAAGCTGTCCTTTATTATACAATTTATTAATTTTCTATACAAAATGGATTTTTATATATTGTATTGAAACGTTAAGTAATTTAATTACCCTCCAATATATTAGTTAGTCACAAACTTGAGTACACGTGCTTACTTGGATAGTCGAAAACACACATGGATAGGGTCTTTATTCTCCAAAAGAAGTCATTAAGAATAATTGCAAAAGTAAATCCTAGAGTGTCTTGCAAAAAAATTTTTACCGATTTAAAAATTTTGGCTGTGTTTATGCCTTGTACATGTTTCAAGTAACTAATAGTTGGTTAAACAAGATGAAATAATTTACAAAACAAAAATGTGGAGGTTCACTAATCACAATACAAGGCACAAATATAACTTTCATAGGGTAAATAGAAATTTTCAAAACTACTGAAAATAGTCTTTTGTTAAGGGAGCAATTTTTTTCAATGCACTTCCCCAAGAAATAAAGATGTTAAATGGTAATAATTTTAAGTCTGAATTAAAGAAATATCTAATTAACAAATGTCCTTATGGATTACAATGTAAATATGTATTTATGTAAGGTTTTGATGTCTTATGAATTTATGTTTTCTAATTTACAAATGTCCTTATGGATTGCAATTGTAAATATCTATTTTATGTAAGATTTGAGTGTCTGATGAAGTTAAGTGTTTTTCTTATATAGCCTAAGTGGGTCTTTCATTTTTATATTGTCTGCATATTGTGTGTTCCATAAATTAGTTTAATCCTGAAACTGTTTTGTATATAGATTTTGTGAAGTAGATTAAGAAACTTGACAATGTTCATGCATGTAATTATATGTTACGGACAATAAAGGAATTTGAATTTGAAAGGAATTTGAATTTGAATTTGAATTTGAATTTGAATTTGAATACTTTGCTTGTCAGCATCTCCCATTTTTCAGATTTTTGCTGAGATAATTTATGTTAAACTTTGCTACATAAACTTTTATCGATATACTTTTATTGTCTAGAAAGTTCATAATGCCCTTGAGTTAACTGAGATGTACGTTACATATCCACATTTTGTTAATCATTAATTACTATTATTGTTTTTTTTTCAGATCTGTTTACTTATTTTACTTTAAGTCAATCTATAAAGTATAAGATACAATTTTTATACACTCTATTTGTTTCTTTTTTATATCTTATGTCATGCCCCACAAAACTAAACTCAATAATACAAACTAACTACTCAACGACGATATTTCCTGTTCGATGCTTGGACATCTAACTGTTCTGTAATTAATGAATGATTAATGACGTGGGACTGACCCAATCATACATCAAATTACCTAACGAAACAAACAAACATCAAACCACTAAGACTTACTGAACATTTAACGCCAAACTAATCAGCTAGACAAACAAAAATAACTCCAGAGAAGAAATCCATCCGATATATATCACTACTCACACACTCTTCTTCCAAATGCTCTTACACCATAACAAATAATTTCTGCCAAAAATACCCTGGACAATTTAACCCATCAACCACCTCTTAGTCATCCCCCCCCTATACCCCCTACCTCTCTCCTGCTAATAAAATCATACCTACTCCTACCTATAAAAACAACTAATTCATATCACAAGACTGCCAACAATACTATGGTGGTCCACAATATCGACAATTAATAAATATGGCTCCCCACCCCTTCCCGGATATATGAACCTCGGAACCACAGATATTGATACACACATAATTAATGGAATCCTAAATAAAGCAATCATATTTATCTTAAAACAAATAATGTCAAAGTGCCCCATCCATCCTCTAAATATGTAATAAATAGTTACACAACTCAGCTCTTAAAAATTTATTTCAAACAAATTCTATAATATTATAAAGCCTGGACAGTATTTAGTGTCATATTACAGTGACACAAAGTTATGTTTTCTTTTTTTGTCACAGATTTTTTAAAAATGACTACCTATTTACTAGCTACAGTTTTTCTTAATTGTATATCCTATAATGTTAGTCAAGTTATATTCATAAAACTCATATATGAAGTTAAGACGGGCGGTTGGCAAAAGTAATGGTTCATTATAAGCTTTTAAGTTGTTTTACAATTTTAATATTTTGAGGTATTTGTAGTGTCCATTATAAATACAAAGTTTACAATAATAAATACTCTCTAATTAATTAATTGGTAGATTAGATTTAGTATGCAAAAATCTAAGAATAAAAAAGTAATGAATCAGCACACAAAGAAGGCACTTTGTATCTTAAAGTTTATTATAAAACAGTATATCAATTAATGTTTTCGCATTGAAAATATTACAAGATTTCATTAAACTGTATTTATACTGTAAAATTATTTAATCTAAGCTAATGTTGAATTTGTTATGTTGCTGTATACATTTTAATGTATGTATTTTATCTGTGGTTAAGCGGAACTGAGGTCTAAACGGTCCTAATTTCTCCACATAAACAACAACTGTTTTCATTTCAAAACGTAAACTAACAAAAATTTAGTCAATATTACAACAAATTGAAAAAGATTCAATTTATTATTATATTTAAATTTTAATAAAGTATAATAAATTTAAAATATTTATTTTTCATTACGTTTCCAAAAATTCAATGGTTGTCCCTTGAATTATGGTTAGTTGATGTACTGTACAGAGATTAACCATAATTGTGGCCTTTCATGTTTGATTGAATCTATTTACTTTACTTATTTATTGTTTATGGCTAGAAAGTGTATTGAGATTCCAAATTGGAATGCGAATATTTTCCTTTTTGAATTTTTTCATAGTGCAAACATTGTGAAACTTTTCAATATTTAATACACTTTCCTTCAAAACTCACAAATTAAAAATGCAGTACTTTTATCTTAAATAACATATATTGTCCTAGGAATTTAATCAAATAATCATACAATATATAGTTTCATAGTTTTAATTATTTTAAATTTACTTCATGGATTTCAATTGCTTAAGACAACTCTTTTGAAACCAAACAGCATTTATTAAAATTAAAACTTTATTGGGACATTTTAGCCTCAATGTCCATGTCACATTAAAATGGTACTCACATTGTAATGTATTATAATGTTAAAGAAACTATGTATTGAGCTCACTAAAAGTGTTCCAGGGTCCACAACTACTCTAGGTATGTCCTCTCCCTCGGGGGAGAGCCACAGATTGTCTCACTTGTTACCACACTACTTACATGTCTTCTTGGTGTTCTCTTCTGTCAACAGACAACTTGCAACTACCTACCTAACTCGCTAGTTTACGCAAAACAATCATTAGTCTGTGTCACAGAAATAAAACATTGACTCACTCAAGTACGGCACCATACTCTAGAAGTGAAGGGAAGAGACGAGCAGCTCACAGCAGCAGGAATAGCAAACGATAGAGAGGAGCAGACTGCAACTGATGATAGCAGAGAACAGTCTTCTGTCACAAACATAAAACATATTTAGTAGTTTATTAACCCATAAGTTTAAAAATAAAAAAACTAGATAGTCTACAGATAATATTATTATTGTTTTATTTACTTAAAACAACAAACTATTTTACAATGAATCAGCCAGAAAACAACTAAAAATAAATGTAAATAACTGTTTATGTTTTGTGTAAGTGATGTTTCATATATTTTCAGACATTTTGTTTAATGCATTCTATTTGAAAGTTGTCTGATGTGTCTTTTAAAAGCTAATCATTACATTCAATAAATAGACCACCCAATATTACATCACCAAGTAGTAACTAACTGGACCAGTCTAAACATCGACAGACCTGTGGTTTCATGATTTACATGTTTTACTTGAAACTAATATAAATTTTCATTGTAGTCAAGTTCAAAAATTCATTTCATGTATATTCTTTGACATAAAATAACTAGGGTTAACCCTTAAGTATCTGTACGAGGAAACACCCCAGTGAGGGAAATTTTGTTGTCATTCAAAGTGAGAATTGGCTAACCTGCCCATCCTTTCAGTACCTTCAAACTACAGCCTAAGAGTCATGCCAAATCAGTTTTTGTTAGTTTGTGGTGAGTTATTGAAATGTTACATGCTGTCAAAGTTGTCTGGGGTGTCCATGTCACCCCCAGCGGGTACTAGTGCCATTGTTTGAGAAGTATTTATGTAACAAATGAAAATATATTTAAAAAGTCGGATTGTAGAACATAATTCAACTTATATTATATGACATAATACAAAAAAACAACATTTTCAAAAGTTCTTATTGTATTAAATATATATTGATTCTATTTTGTAAAAAATTTGCATACTTTTGCAATTTATTATTTTATTAGTGTAAATGTTTTTACTTAACAAAATGTAACTATTTAAATGGTAAACAACTAGTTAGATGTGAATTATAAAAATTCAATTTCTAAAAAAGTAAAATAATTATAATTATAGGCTACATTTAGTTTGGAGTGTTTCAAATACACCATCAGGACTTGACGTTACAAATAGCCACGCGGGTACTTAAGAGTTAAGGTTAGATAGAGGTTGAACACAGAAGGTTACCACATGTACAATGGTGGATCCAAGTATTAACCTACATTTCATGAATATATTATGTACAAAATATATTTTTCATAATTTACATAATACATGTATTACATTGACTGCAATAAATTATATTCAGAATCCAGATTAAAACTTGAATCTTTACATTCCTAATTAAAATAAAATGTTAAACAGCATACTTAAAATAACTGATAATCCCCATGCATTTATTAACATGTTTACCACAATGGGTTATGACTAATGAGATATTTATTCATAAAACTACAACGTGCACCACCAGTGGCACATCGATGATCTTCTTGAAACCCTGGCATGAGCCACCCATGGGTGCACACTTCAAATGGCAACAATAATTGTTCTAAATTGCAGCTGAGTTTTATTTCAATGATCTTTATCACCTTATACTAAATCTAGTTCTAATGTGGCCACCGGAGGATTTAAACATAAAGTGTCCATATATCCTTCTTTTACATACATTTCAAACAGATTATCTCCAGAATTTGCAATGTAAAACCAACATTTTATTAAAAACACATATTTTATATTATAGTAAGTAAGCTACAAGATATTAATTTTTGTTTACTGAAAAACAATTTGATACAATAATGATTTTATGAAAATAATATTGGATACATTGCAAAATGTTGAAACACACTTTACTATATGAGGATGTGCCCCTCAACATTCACACACATTCAAACACCAGTGGAACATTTGAATTTAACATTAACATTCAACACACTCGAATATAAAGAACTTAGAAAATATAAATTGGGCAAACATTGCTGATTATATAAGTTTTTGTCCTTGAAAATGCAGTAGTGTTTTAGCAAAGTTCAATGGATAAAGTTACACTTATTTGATCGTTCAATAATTTGTAACGTGTACATTCGGTGGTGCACATCATGGCGAACATGTTAAATGTTTAGTTTTTGAGGTCACTCATTCGATATATAACAACTCCATCTACTGCAAACGTCAATCCAACCATTTTCAGGTAATATGTAGAAAACAAAAGGCAAGAGAGAGTATAGTAGCAATTCTTAAAACACCACATGAGCTAAACCCACATTTATAAGGTACACGATAGCCCTTCTACCCTTCCTATTGTATCTTCATTCACCTCTAATTAAACTGTTACTTCCTTTACGTGTAAAGAGTAATTTAGTAACAATTCTCAACTTGGTTTTATTTGCTACAGCCATTGTGACACTAATGGACCACAAACTCTTTAAAAGAGTTCTTCAGTAAAACCACAGCCTGAATATTACTCTTTTGCTTTTATCACATGTAGTTTTCTTAATGCTACCGGTATGGTTTAAGAAATTATCTGTATAGAATTGAAAATGGCTTAAACTTGTTAGATACACTTTAAAATAAATCAGTATACTCTTTTTGTATTAAAAAAGATTTTTTAAACCTGCATGGATTTTACAAAATATTTAACTTTTAGTTATCTGTCATACATTGAATTGATCTTTAGTTAAATCTATAAACTGTTAATTTCCAGAATAATAATGTTTGTTTAGTTTATTTAAACAAACACAAACAAAAAATACTTCAAAGCTATGCTAACCCATAACTGCGAAAACTGAAACTACTTCATGATTGATAAAGTGAATAATTTTAATATTTTATCCAATGCTGGAAGAAGGAAAAGGGATATTATTTGTACAGAATTATTAAAATTACAAGAAATAAAAATCAGCCGATATATAAATAAGATCTTGTGAGTGTACTTCTCTAAACTTCTTCAGTAAGAAAAAACACATTCCTTTGTTATGAAAACTAAACTTTTGTTGTTGCTGTTAACATAACATCTATACATATTGAAAAGCAACAACATTTTAGTTTTCACAACAATGGAATATGTTCTTGTTATACATATACATAAAACTTCCAATCCCATAAGAAAAACTTTAGGATAAAAAATGTAATGTATTATATGTTGATACTTAACATTTTCTCAAAAAAAGAACAATTAAAAAAATTCAACTAAACCGTTCGTGATTGAACATTGTCATATAATTAGAGGATCTAACTAAACTAGCATAATGAAATCATTAAGAGAAAGATGTTACCTTGATTTAATTATTTAAGTAGCCATATGACAGCAATTGCTCCTGGACTGAAATTTAAATAGGATTAGAAATTTGCCAATGATTACTTAAACATATAAAGTTAACTGAAAGTCGAATATCTTTAACCTCTTCCAGAGGTTAAATGAAAGCTCCTTCAGTAACAAGTTTTTTTTACTCAATATTCTCTCCCCTATTTCGATTGTAAATAAACATTCTGAAAAAGAACAAAACTGATTATAATCAATACTAATGAAAGTTGTTTCAAGCTCAGCGAGCATGTGTTTCTTACATCAATTTGAAATACTGTTTATACAGATATTAGAATACATCTCACCTATTCACTTAGCCTCTTATTATTGCCTATTACTGGTGCTCTCCAGGGTTTAATGTAAAAACCTCTTCAGTAAAATAGGTTTTTTACTCAATATTTTTCTCCCTTGTGCTTTGGTTTTAAGGCATGTACCTAATTTACACTTTGTAAAAAAGAATGCAATAATTTGCATCTATTCATTTTCAATGTTGCAAATCAGGGTTACTTACCTTGAAACCGCAAGGTTGTTAGGCGGATTCGACAATAGTCCACTGTATTTACTATATTACAGATGACATATAATTAATTACCTCTAAACTCATTATAAAACTATTTACCTCTAACTAAATATAAAACATTTACATAATTGATATTTACTTCAATTTTGTGGTGACTACAGGCTGATGTTAACCTCATGATTTGGGATTTGCTGTCTGAATTCATACAAACAAAAACCACCCCACACATTTTCCTAACCTTTTCTGTTAATAAACACTGTGGATAATTTTTTAAGTTCAAGTGTAATAACTAAAAATATTATTTACCGTGACACAACTAATGATTTATTCACGCCGCGCACATTAAGGAGAACTTAATCTAACATGCAAATAAGAAATAAAACATGCACACAGTACATAGGAAGTTCTGGAAGGTCTGGAAGTTTTCTACGGTGAATCAGGAAGAAAGTGCCTAACTAAACTTTCATTGATAAATGTATAAAATATTTGTTGAAAAACTAATGTATATGAAACGTTAATATTTAAATTAGAATTTCTCAGTGATTTCAATTAAGTGCAATTTTGATAACTATGATTCCTATGCTTTAGGTTTCTGTGAAAAGTTCTATCAAATTTCTTGCCTGCATAAATTTCCTACTAATATATAGCTTCTACTTGAAGTACTGAAAATTTTCTAAACAATAAATAATAGTCTCTATTATATTCCTAAAAATGTTAATATTTATTGATTTTTTCCCTATCAGAACTAAGTTGCTCTCTTCTACCTAGCTGAAAGGATAAACAAACGCATCATAATTAAATCAACAAAATAAGACGCCACCATTTGTGGTGTCTGGAGAGCCTAATTTAAATTCTCTAATGAACACCTTGGATTGATAAATTAAAATAAGGCACACAAAGCCAAAATTATATAAAAATGTGACATTTTATTATTGAAACTTAAATACATACTATCTTCATTGATATGAATTACACTACCAGTAAACAGTTTTTTTTTACTCCCTATAATATTATATTATTAAATAGAAAAATCATCACTTTATTAAGTGACTTACAGTTTTAAACATTTTTGCATGAAAACAAAAACAAGGACTAATCTTTTTTTAAGAGGTTCAGTTCTGTAAGCATTCATCATAGATAAGGCCCAAAACAAGACAGCTAGTCGATATTGGCCTGGAATCGAAATAGTGTGGCATAAAAAACCGATTACAAAATAAGTGAGCGCTTCCATGGTGTACTATGGAGATATCACTTTGTTTCTCTGCTCCTAAGGCCAGGGCTACAATTCCGTGACCACCATAGCACTCTCGGCCTGTCTGGGTTGCTTGTTTTACATGGTCTCTTGTTAACAGTGAGATTTATCAACTTAAATTTAAATATTAAAGATAATTAAAACATTACCTGGGTCTCTACTACAGCTAAGGAAATGTCAACTTTAAAAATGCTACTTGGTAGCATAAGGGTGTAAAAAAATACAGTGTGTTTGAAGAAAGCTTGATGAGTGTGAGAGTGCATCAGGGGATTACATATTTCACCATTGGCTTTAGCCGAATGTAGCACCTACCTGCAATTGAAATGTAGATGTAAGATGTCAAACAGGAAAGTGTTAAAAGAAGTTTGGGGATTACACCTATCTTACGCAACCTACGCACTGCTTTCTGTAAAACATAATACAACCATGAGTTTCACCAATCTTTGTTAATCCATGTCAGATTACAAACATTTACAATCTCTCCATACTTTACAGTATTACTATATAGTAACGAATTGTAGAATATAACATTCTTATAGTTCGAATAAAATAACTTTGGTTTAATGGCGTAACGGCGTCACTGGTCGGAAATGACCAACTCTGAGCTTTAGTTTTCTTCTGTCAAAATTAAAATAAGTAAGCCATATAATTTTAGAAAAAAGGAACTTCTGTTTTGCCAATAATTTAAATTTTAGTATTTTTAATTTAATGATAAATTTTTATATTAAATAAAATATAACATCATCAGGACTAAACAATTTCAATAATTTTCAATAACTAATTGTATAGTGTCAACCATGTTATATTCTTTAAGAAAAAAATTAAGCTGGAGATTTTGCTTAACTAATTTGCTTTGTTTGTGTATTTATGTTTTAGAACTGTTTTTATGAGTATTTTGCTCTCGAGAGTCGGTCTTTACCTGTCATTGTAGCGAGAGATAATAATAAAATAAATTTTTTGTTGTATGGTATGACCATTTTATCCAATGTGATTACTTTGGTATAAGTCTCATTTAATAAATTCAAACAGGTTAATGAAAATTAATTTTTTTGTATACCTTTGCAAACTCTGTAACGTTAACGTTTAGACAAAATTTATTTTAAAGCTAATTAATTGTGTTATTTATGTGATACTTAAAATTAATGCCGTACACTCAAATTAAATAGAATTTCTTGAATTTAGGAAGAAAGATTCAGGGTTTTCAAACTTAGATTGTCAACAAGACGGCGCTGATACCACACGCACATTGTACAGTCACTAGATCAGCTATGGCCTCTTCCATTACAAAAAATTTTATTCAATTCCTAATAAGAATTTTAACTAAAATTGATATGGACGAAATATTTGAATTGCACTAAACATGATAATTTAATAGTAACACTGAATCCTACAACATTATTGTCAACATATAAAAGTATAACTTGTAATATCACTATAAACTACATTTCTTAATAAATATATAAACTAGTGATTAATCTATACTAAGCCACTGATAATCGATCAAGAGCTGAATCATGGTCATACCTCAAAGTCAAAAGTCAACGAACCACCTTATTTCTTACTAGAGAAACATTTCTTATCTGAAAATAACGTCAACCTATTATGATTAACATTATTTTACACTTGGGCTGAAATCAATTATTCAATATTCATTCTATAAGACGTCCGATCGTAGTGATATGGGCGAATATGAGGAGTGTGATATGAGTGTGATGGAGTGTAGCCATTGTTACTGTGTTCGACTTAGCTCAGAAAAAAGGACTATATATTATATAGCCCAATAGCCTGGGCAACTATGGTACATACAGCTTTACGTGGAATGCGAACCTTGTAGTGTTGTATATGATTATCATGCTAACATGTCATTTGGTTACACTTTCCTGGAGCTGAATTATACCTTAAGCACTCATACACTGCCTCGAGATAATCATCAATTATGGTGTTACTTCATTCAACTCTTTTTTATTTTCTGGCATTTTTTTTTATTGTGCCACAGTATTATTTTGTTATACCATAAATAACACAGTTAAGGTGTAGCTCAAGAAATTGGTGTACAGGACATTTTGTCATTTCTGAGTTTGCAAGGGTTTTATAAAATAATTATTGCTCATATTAACTTGTTTGAATTATTAAATGAGATGTTTACCGAATCAATCACATTGAATGAAACTGTCATCCATCCTCAACATTTTTTGTATTATTAGTATTCTCCCTACCAGTGACAGAGTTAAGACGATCAAAACTCATTTTTACTCATAAAAAACATGTTCTTAAACACAAATATACAATACAAAGCAAAATTAGTTTGTAGCAAAATCACAGTATGATTTTCTTAAAGAAATATAACTTGGTGGACAATTAGCTGAGGGACAAATTTGTTTGAAAAATTATAGTTTGGTTAGTATGTTGATGTTGTCTTTAGTACAACCGTAAATGGCACCTCGTTAATATAAAATGTTAAATTATTGGAATTACTGAAAGCTCTTTTCTACAAAATAATATGGTTTTTTAATTAGCCATAATACGTTGTTTGGGATACAATATACACGTATTATGCTAAATTTTTTAAGTTTTTAACAGCAAATTAAAGCCATGGGTTTGTCATTTTCAGAACAGTGGTGGGTAGCGCTACCGCCCAGCTTCAAGTTGATTTATTGCGTTCTATAACTTGCTTTATTAGATAGAAAAAAATTCTTTATTAAACACTGTTCGTAGGCTATAATAACTGGTAGACTTGAAACTTTCTGCAATACAATTTTTTGCAGTTGGAAATAGACTCATTTGTTTATCATAGCACGGGTATACTTAAATCAGCAACATCTAGCTTCAAACATGTTTGAACTAGCTTTTATGAAAGGGTGTAGTCAACTTATCTGACAGGTTTGGATACCACAAAGAGGATTTTCAAGGTAATATTCAAATCAGAAATTTAAAATTATTAAGGCCGTTTCTAACGATTTATTATTTTCATTCAAACATAGTCGTTCTTGGATGAAACATAAAATTTGTTAGCATGGTTTTGTTAGGTTGCGTTGTTGATCAGTAAGCATTCACGTTACTATAGCAGAGTCCACCCACTGTGTGCAAATACACCCTTACACTTAAGGCACCCCACCCACTCAAGTGGTCTTGAACAGCTCCAACCTTGGTTATATCCCTCCTAAACTTACAACTTGACGGCCAACTAACCCATCTTAATTTGGTTGTATTATGGACCTATCTCTCCTCACACTTATACATGTCTTTACAGACCCCTTAAGAACAACAAACTTTCGCCACAAATTTGTCTACGATCTTCTGTATCTCAACCAAAATCACTTTTGGATTGTTCTTTAATGCACATACATTTATTTATGATGCATAATTTAAGAATGCTATATACCTGAGGTATGTAGGCTGTAGGTAGTAATCTGAACTGAGTAGTAGTTTGAAGTAGTAATCTGAACTGAGTAGTAGTCTGAAGTAGTAATCTGAACTGAGTAGTAGTCTGAAGTAGTAATCTGAACTGAGTAGTAGTTTGATGAGTAAGTAATATGAATTGAGTGTAGTAGTCTGATGTGTAATCTGAAGCGGGTAGTAGTCTGAAGTAAGTAATTGTAGCTGGAGTAGTTGTATTGAAGTAGTAATACTGACGGTGTAGTTAGTCTGAAGGTGAGTTGTTAGTATGAAGTAGTAATCTGAATGCATAATAAATGTATTAGGTATAATGCACGTTTAAAAATAAATATAAAGTTTTTGTTGACTAACTGTTTCAATAATTCATTCTTTTATTGAATTAGTAAAATAAACTAGTTCTGTAAAATATGGAAGGGTTTATAAATCACTCATATTAGGACTATAATTTTCTTAGATTGGCCAAAGCAAAATGATTTATTATTGATGTTTTTAACAATATCAAAAGTGGGCAGGTTGAAAATTCAATTTGGAAAGTAGCATAAGAGAGGTTTACTTTTAAAATTAATTTTTTTGTATATTAAGCCAATTTTAGCAAAGGCAGCATTTCAAAAAAATATAACTGAATGAAGTAATATCTATTTAGTATTTTATGATTTTGTGCACTTTAAAAACAGTATGCTGAAAAAAAACAATAATAAGTCTGAGCAGGATGGTGAAAAATAAGTTTGTACCTGTATTGTCAGAATATTTAGTTTTTCAACCTTATTTTTCTCCATAGATTATTCTACAAACAATAATTAATTGCAAATTTTTTATGTCTTTCAAATGTGCATTTTTTATTATTAAGTTTCTAAAACAAATTCTATCACATGTCAACGTCTTGCCATTTTTAAGATTTATTGATAGCATTTGTTTTCCTAGTCTATTAAACACCAGTGGCGTTTTTATCTTAAATTACAAATGTCGTTATGGACAACAGTTCAACCATCAAGAAAATGTTTAGTGGAGCTCCCGGGATGTTCTACATGTAACACTCTGCATATGAAGCAGAAGTGCTAACCACTAAGATTGCAGAGCCTTAAAAAGCATTAATAAAGGCCTTCATGATTGGTGAGCCTTCTTTGCAGGCCATTCATGCATCATATACGATGTATGAATGCTTGCCGTCCAAACCACTAATGCCTCCTATTCCATTATATACTGACCACTGGCCAATGACCCTCCCTTCTGCGCTTGCGTCCTATATGATGTGTGACACTGACCTCTATCTTACTTATGCATCCCATTACGATGTAAGACCTCTGATCCTCAATTACACTCATGCATCCATACGATGTAAGACCACTGACCCTCAATCACACTCATGCATCCTAAATGATATATGACTACTGACCTTCCATCTCACTCATGAATACTATATGATGTATCACTATTGACCCACAATCATGCATCCTATATGATGTATGACTACTGACCCTCAATCATACTCATTCATCCTATATGATGTAAGACTCAATACATCCTATATCATCAAATCTCACTCATGCAATACTAAACGCATGGACTGTGACCCTCTAGCCACTCGTGGTTCTATGTACAATGTAATGTCTATGACTCTCCAAATCTGTATCTTGCTTCACGTTTCAATGTTTGGTCAGCTGATATCCTCTTTACTCATGGCCTCCTATAGGATGTATGATTTCTGACCCTTCCACACCCACCTACCACATTTTTTAATCACTTTACATAAGGTATTGCTTGATCCATGAAGAATCATTTTAAAGTCTTTTTATAATTTTTACTTTGGACAGTTTTCTATGTAATAAAGAATATAAGATTTAATGTCTTGGGAAGTATTAAGTGAATAATTATCAGGCCAAGACAATCTTTGAATATTTATTGGCATTTTCTTAAAGTTGTTATCTTAAGGACATTCGTAAAAAACTCTTTTTTTATATAGAATTGCTCTTCAGGCCGTTTTAGCAGATGTGCCTAAACAATTACTTTAGTGAAGTGAATAAAATAAAAATATTTATAGATATAATCTGAATCCTCAACCCTGCCACCCAACCCACCATATTCAATATATAATCCTGACTTCAGATCACCCCCCTTCATCCCATACAAGGTCATGAATTGTATTACTCATATTTATTTATGCTTTAAAAAAAAGATGGGTTGAGTAGTACTTTCAAATAGTTTTGGGTATCAACGTGGTCAAATCACACAAAACAATTACATATTTATGGATAAAATCGTTAGTTTAAAAGCAATTAAATATAATATTTAAAAAATGTTAAATTCCTTAATATTTTTAAACATAAATTTAATAATTTTTTCCCATTACAAAATGAGCCCTGCATGAAATATAACAGTTTTGTTTAAACCAATCTGTTAAAAGGATTAGATTTATTTTACGTAGCATGGTAAATATTTTAACAAAATGCTATATTATTCAAGGAGAATTTTGGGTTTTGTACCAAAAGTAAGGTAAACTTTCTTTTTTTAAAACCGTTCAGAAAAGTTGTAACAATATATTCATCCAATGCATCTTAAACCTCCAGCTCAACAGAGTATGGCTACGTACAGTAATTGTGTGGTTATCCTTATGAACAATGAAGAAATAAACACGTGAGTAAATCATAATAATGAAGCTCGAAAATCAATAAATAATATATTTTAATAAAGTTCAGATAGTTAATGTATAAATATTAGTATTAAGTCTAAAATATCATATAAATTTGCACCGTAATGACCGATTCGTTATTTTTACTACTTTCAATTGCTTATAAAATAAATAAACTTAATGGTTACTATGCAGTATGATAACATTGCATTTATTATTAATAATAAAATAAAGTCAGGTTATAATTACGGTAGTTTTAATTACTATCATTGGTTTGTGGCTAAGGTTACGTATTATTGAATATTAAAAAGTGAAATAAAGGCTAAGTTTTCTAAATGTGTTTGGATACAAAGTTTAAGTTGCTGATTTAAACAGTTATTTGTATTTCCTTAAATAGTTTCATACATTTAAACTTCAGTTTGAAAACACACTGTTATCGATAGTTAACTGATACAATCCAAACTTATAACAAAAACTCACAATTATAGAAGATAAATTGCATTATTTACCTACTTTATCATTCGAGATGCTCAGTAAAATGGATTTAAAAATCAAATTTATGGGGTAGCCTAGGCTAAATACAACATAAACATCAAAATAAACTTACCGGAAGGAGGAACTGTAAAAATACAAAACCTTATCACTCGCGTTCTATCACAAAACCGTTAAGCTGAAAGTTATAAAAAGTTTGGTATTAGATCATTTAGAGAAAAATGGTGCATCAAAAACCGGAACAAAACCATAACCACCAGAGTAAGAACTGAAATGGGGCGATAAGGAGGAAAAAGTATATTCCGCTCTCAACTAGTCCGCCTACAAGAATTACTTGTATTTGATTGGGCGGATAAATTTAAATTGAACTAATGACGCTGTCTAAGAACTATCATCTGTTTTTTAACCTTTTTAAAACATCATATGTTAACTAAACACTTTTTGAACTCGTTCCTTGTGCAGGTTATCAGGGTCCGCCAGAGGGGGGGGGGGGCAAAAGGGGCAAATTGCCCCGGGGCCACACAAACTTAGTTCACCAGGGGGGCCACATTTCATGCAACAAAAAAGAAAATACTTACTAATCTACTAGATAAGAAACGATTCAGGCCTGTATCAAAATATCAAAAGTGATATTTAGGAATCTTCTAATTAAGTCCAGATAAGTCTTCCAGTTTTAGTTTTAAAACGTTTTAAACTAAACCAATTGTTTTATAGCAACTAGGGAGCCTTTTGGAGCAAGTTGTACACTGGTCTTTGAAGTTTGTCAGCGGTCGACATAGTGGTGTGACAGCATACGCTCTGGTTAGGTGTGACAGTTGTCTTGTTTGCGAACAAAGTTATAAAGTCATGCAGCTGTGAATGACACACCAAAATATAAATTCCAGTTTGGCGAACATATAAATATACTTGAGTGGTGTGGGACAGTGGGCCACCTCTATGAAGATGTCCTGTTTTCGTACACTATTTATATAAAACATGTCAAAGACCCACTAACTTTACATTTGTATTACTCAAAACTCCGTTTTTGGACGTGTTAATACAAAGGTGGACAAGAACGTTTCTGTATGTTTTATTTTTTAACTTTAATTTCAAAGTATATACTGTCCTTCAAACAAAATTGTTATACTTGTCCTAAATTCAACTCTATCTGGCTTTTAGTGGTAGGAAAATCAATCGCTTGGTTCACGTTATTATCCTTACAAAAACCATTAGTTATGATATATTACTATTAAAACTTAAGATAATACAGCAATTGCGAATTGATTTGTATTTGTAGTGGTTTGTTGATTAAGCTTTTATCCTTATTTTGTATTTTTTCACAAATTTCTGTTTATGTAGATAATAATCTTGATTTAGTGTTTTCGAAAATCCCTGGACTCATCGTAGAAAAATAATATATCTATATAAAGTGAAAACGAGTGATCAGTAACCTGCGGCCTAAAGTATGCAAATTAATAAATTGTAATAAAAAAAGTGGAAGCCTAAGAAACAACACAATTAAATAAGCAAACAAAATTACAGTAAAAACATTTTAAATCTGTCATTTTAAAAAGGTCGAAAAGTCTTTATGAGAAAAGGTTCTTACAAACTTGGTTTCAAAGCTGGTAGTAGGCGGCGGCACTCCGTTCGAACGTGGTAACGTTGCACTCTTTCCTCTTTGCAGTAATTCAGTGCAATTTTTCAATATATGCACTAAATCTAAGAAATAGTAGTCGTATTTCAGTAGTAACTGTATTTTGCACCCAAAAACCCGCAGGCAAAATGCACAATGTTTGTGACAACGTGCTGGAAGAGTTCAATTAAATTGTCACGAAGGGTAGATCGGGGACATCGTCAAGCATTAGTCTGTTTGTTTACTGTCATCCAGTAAAGAAATATTTTGTTATTGTTGTATTTTATAGAGTGATATTTATGTAATTTAATGCGTTCTTTTGGATTTCCTAGTAAAACTACTATAATTAATCAATTAATTTAATTTGCTATGATTCATATTCCATTTCCAGATTTTGAGAGAACAAAAAGCTAAAGTTTAGGCCCAGTAATTTATGGTAACGTTTTATTGAAATCAATAAAAATAGACTATAAATGTTTCAATATAGGCTAGTGTTGTAATATACTGCAAAGTAAATTATATATTTTTACAGTATAAAAAGAATAAATTAACGATGAAACCACTAAATTACAGTAGATTTCTAGGTACTTAAATCTGGTAAATATGCATACAAACATAACCGCTCGCTTACCGGATGTGCAACAATATGTGTTTATGATGCATTACATGCAACTTGCCCTACGCTATCGCGGGAGGAATTGCGTGGCACAATCTTGTCTAAAAATTATAATTTGTTACGTTCTGTACTATCCGGATTCACCTTCCATCATATTTAACCGGTTAACCAGAGTTTACTGTACATGCAATTTTTTTACTTTCTCTCTACTTTAATGTTTCCTTTGACATTTTAAAATTTACTAGTTATTATGACATGGATGTTCGTAAAGACATTTTACCAAAATATTATGACATAGGTCTTAATGAAAAGAGGAGCTCTTAAGTACAACCGTTAAATAGATAAAACATCTTCATCATTGTTAAGATTTGTACAACTCCTTTTGAATAATATTTATTTTGTGACATCTAATTTGTTGTAACTCTTTTATTGTCTGGTTTAATTTACCCTGAAACTGTAACAGGAACAGAGATGTATTCTCAACATACTCAGTAGAGTAGCTCTTGATTAAAAACCATTTATGCCCACTTACGAGTTGTTCCCAAAACAAATAGCATAATTGATTAGTGTTGTCATTCATTAATATAACAAAATCTACGACCAATCAAAGTTTTCATAATTTTTTACTGTCACTGACGAGCGAGCATGGGCGGATCCAGCCGGTTGTAAAGGGGGGGGGCTGCATACCATTCCGGGGGGTATGGAATACCCCCCTGCGCAAGGGGGGGTCCCGGGGGTCCCCCCCGGAAAATTTTTTACATTTTTAATGCTTAAAAACGTCTATTTTATGCTATTTAAGAGCCTGAAAATGTTGTATAAAGCTAATGAATATACATATTTCATCGACATAACATAAAATTCAAGGTGTTTTAATCAAACACACACATTTAGACCTTATTTGTTAAATAAAAAATATATGTACAGTGTAACTTTTTGAAAACAATCAATTTTTATACTACTTAAGACCATGAGAATCACCTGAAAACATCGTATAAAGCTAATGAACCTACATATTTCATCAACATAACAATAATTCAAGGTATTTTAATCAATCACGCACATTTAGAACTTATTTTTTTAGTGAAAAATATGTGTACAAAAAACATTTCGGAAAATTATTTTAATAAATATTATTTAATTCAGAAAATTCGATAGTTTTAAGAAATGTGTTAGTTTGTATCTTGCTAAAACTATTAAGAAAAATGTTTTTAGATAATAATAAAATAGATGGCTCACTTACTTTTGCCTGAGTTGTAATTTGTACTGATTTGCATAAACAAGAAATGTAACAAAACTAAGTTACAGCTTAAATAACAAGGTCCAACTTCCTTTTCTTCACTTTAGCAAACCTATCAACTACTTTGTTTTGGGTCGACCTTATCCGCAATCCCTCTGTGGATGTTCAGCAGAGCTAGAGCTACAAGTCTGTCCTCTCTCATTGTTGTTCTCATCCAGTCCTTTAGTCTTCGAAGGTTGAGAACGATCTCTCGGCAGTAGCGGTGCTAACCGGCAGGGTTGAAAAAATCTGTAGCAATTCATATACTGCAGGATACACTTCTTTATCACACTTGGTGAGAGTTTCAATGGCTGTATCAGGAATGTCTTCATTTTTGGATCTCGGTAACCATTTGTTTTGCCACAGGGCAACTTCATTGCTAAAAACAGCTGCATTAAGACATGAAATGTTCCCTACAGCAAACTGAAATTTCGTAAACAAAACCTTAGCTGATTCCTTCAGGTCTGTTGATGTCATTTTAACAACTGAAGTTGGTATCAGGATTGACAGTTCAAAAAACTTCATGATGTCATCGCGAAATCTATCTTTGATGTCTTGAAGAATCGTGTCTAGGATGGGAATGTAAATCGACGCTCTGTAGAACTTTTCATGCTCATCTATGTTGGGGTTGGGTCGGTTTTTTGCTTTCGAGCGATGCGAGGCAAAGACAACTCCGTATTCAAATCTTCTGCTAAACCTGCTGCTACAAGATATACATCATGGAAAAAAACCTCACACTCTGATCTTCTCTGTTCCAAGGTAAACAAGTGGCGTATCTATTTTTATACACTAGACTCGTCAAGAGTTTGTCACTTGGCCTTGGACCTGACATGCAATGGAAATGCACTGGCTCACTATGAAGTTATAAGCTCTTTTACCTTTACGTTCATCATTACTATACATCAATACATCATTACTATAAGTAGGGTTAAATTCTGTCTGAAAAAAATTATAAAAATCCAAAAGGGGGGGGCTGCAGCCCCCACAGCCCCCCCCCTAGATCCGCCCATGCGAGCGAGTAAGCCATTTATATTTTTGACAATCATTAATACAGTATTTATTTATTGTTTGTTGCGTGATCAGTGAAATTAACTAAGATCGAACCACTGTACGTGTATTGTTGAGCGGGAGGGTCAAAACCACTGTTCGTGAATGGGTGTGTGGGTGTGTCAATACCACTGTCCCTGTACGGACGTGTAGACTGTGATGTACATCAATGATATAGTATCCAATTTGACAGACATAAATTTTACTATGTTTTATGCTGAGAAAATTGAGTTGGTACAAAATACCTTTTATGCATGAGAAATAAAAATTGAATAGTTTTAAAGTTTAGCACAAAGACAAACTAAAATCATGAATATAAACTAGATGTTAATGTCCAACATCAATAAGCTACTTACCCAGTGGTCTACAACCTGTTTTGAAAACAATACCATAACCTCAACTCTCAGTTGACTGTTTTTAAAGCACAAGATGTTCGCGCTCGCCAAATTATTTTACTTCCTAAACATTCGGCCACTCTCAGTCTAAACTTGCTCTTTAGCTAGCGAAGCCCAAGTGGCCTATACAAATTTATTGGCCCCTCCCACCCTCACCCAAAGCTAATATCATGACTCTCTTAACCTTTGAAGTGAACGGATGTGTTTCACATCGCTCCGTAGTTTTTCTTATTTTACTAGTGTTTTATTATGTATATAGTGTGTTTTTTGTGTGTTAATAATTGTGATTGAATATTGTTTATTGTTGCTGCGCTCCAGAGCTGGTTTGATCATCCTGGTAAGGAATTATAATTAAAAAACATTATTTCTTTTTTAAATTGAATCTTAGGGACATGTGGGACTTTCAGAAACGGGTTTTTTCTGTCGGGTTTGGAAACAATTCCTGACCTTGAAGAGGCCTTATCGGAAGGGTTAAAACCGCCTTTTGTTGTATTAAATTTTGTTTTTTTTGTGAAAATTTTTGTGCTTTATTAAAATTTTGTTTTTTTGTTGTGTATTTTCTTGAAGTTGAAAGAAGGTTTTGTTTTTTTAGGGGAAAAAATAAAATACAAAAAATCTAAAACTCACAAAATCACAAAAAAAAAAAAAAAAAAAATTATAAAAACACAAAAAAATTTATAAAAATCCTTAGGGAAAATAAAATTACAAAAAAAATATATAAAATAATTCCACTGTCATGGCAAGTGGTGACGAAGATCCGCCCCCCCCACCCCCCCCTATAGAGGTCGTCCAAGACCTAGGACACCCCGGGGTCTAGAGCAAAGACCTTTGGGGACTTGCTCCCGTGCGCTGGGGCCCAAACGCGGGCCCCCGCTGCTGCCGCTGCTGCTGAGGCTGCTGCCAGCGGCTGCTGCCGCCACGCTGTGCAGGACTCCGAGGAAGAGGAGAGAAGGAGAAGGGAGGAACGACGAAAAAGATGGTGGGCCCAAGGCCCAAAGAACTACTGGAGGGGGGTCGTTTGGGCGTGCGATTGGTGGAGGTCCCTCTATCAGTGCCCCCCCCCCCCTTTAAAGGGTTGCTGCTCCACCGCCCAAACCCCGGGGCCCCCACTCCGACTTCCGGGCTTATGCCTGGGGGAGGGGGCAGTTCCTGGGGCGTCGAGGGCCCAAGGGAGAAAAGAAGAGGAAAGGACGGTCCAATAAGGACGAGGATCTATACATGGCCCAAAACTGAGTGACCGAAAATTGGTTTGGGAAAGAAAAAGGTGAAGAGGCAAACCCCGTAGAAGCTGCGATAATTTAATAAGATCATTGCTGATATGTACAGGATCAACAATAATTATGTCAGAGGGGTCGATATCGAGGGGGGGGGACGAGAGCGGGCGAGATTTGTTCTTCAGGGTCTCGAGATATTGGTGCCATTTTTAAGCACCCCGTCGCTGGAGCCATCGCCCCCTCAAGAGGGAGATGGCCCCTGCGGGGGGTTGGTTGGGTCCCCCCCCCTCGATGTCCCGGCTTCAGCTACGCTGGAGCAGTTGGGAAAGCAAGGTCTGGATAAAAGGGGCTATGCCCCCAAGCGAACACGGTCCTGGTGTACCCGGGGGTCGACGGGACTGGTAAGCCTTTCTGTTTTGGGGGGGAGGTAAAGTCAAAAGTTGTGCAATTTAATCCCACAGGGGAATTTCATCCAAGTCGGAAAAACCCCCGGGGGATCGGGCGGGGGGCATAGCCATAGAGACGTGATAAGACAGTTTGAAAAAAATTATAAATAACGATAAGTTGAAGGCTTGGGGCCCTTTAAAGCCCCAGGGACCCAAATATGATTAAGCCAAAAATTTGATCTAGCCCTTCCCAAAACGTTGGGAAGGAGGGGGAAAGTCAATGTTTTGGGGACGATTACGATCAAAACCCTGATAAGAACATCTCCTTCAGGCCCTTAAAAAGAGTGTAAAGTTTTAAAAAGGTTTTAAATCAATAAGCCTGATAAGCAGCATTGGGTTTTTGAAAGCTCAGGTAAAGTAAAAAATTGGCTCGGGGAGCGGGACAGGGTTTTATGAGTGGGAATGTTTTAAAGGTAAAAGATTCCCTGGACGTCATAGGGCTACCGGTGCCAGGCCTACGGCACGTGCCAGGTACTGCAAGGAAGAGGCCCCAATTGTTCACTGCGCGGGGCACAAGTCGCAAGGATTGTGTCAGGTCAGTGTAAACCCCGATGTGGTGCTTGTCCCGTTTTCGTAAGGACGAAAAGCACGATGTCTCTAGAAAGGGATGTCCCGCGTATGGAGGGGGGTGGAGGGCCAGAGAAGACCGATAGGCCCTTGAGCCTTAGTCGTGCGTTTTGGGCCCCAGAGCAGGGTTTGGGTAGCCCCTGGGGGCAGAGGTTACCTTGAGGGAATCCCGGGGACCCGTTCTTGTAGGATTGCAGGGGGTTCTTTCAAGCCCCGGGACTCGTGCCCAATAGGTGGCTCACCCGGGGCAGCTTTGGGTTTCGCTTGCTCGAAGTTTTGACAGGAGTTTTGGGGTCCTCCGCGGCTTTTTTCCACTACTCGTGTGTGGGGGGGGGGGGACGCAAGAGACTTCCCCTTTGTCTGCCATGTTTGCGGCAGGGGGTTTGTCTCGAGTGGGGGCTCTCACAACATAAGGGGGCACCATCACCCCCGACCGTTGGGTGGAGGGGACTGGCACACGACGGTTAGGGGTTTTCCGGGTTGGTTTTTGGTCTGAGGAGGAGACTGCGGCGGTGTTGTTTTTTTAGGATGGTGGGACCCTGTGCGGTACTCCGGCCCCCTGCGGATCTTGCTGCGGAAAGCCCACTAAACGATTAGAAGCAAAGTTGCACTTTTGAGGGCCAATGGAACCCTTCCGGTTCCGGGGCCGGTCAAATGAAAATTTAAAACCTGTAGTAAAAGTTTGAGCGAATCTGGAGCGATGTGTCAGTCGGCAAAGGGGCCCCGGGTGGAGCCTTTCCGGGGCCCGACCCGGAGGAAGATTTTTCCCTTTTTTGGGGGGGGATATATTCTGGGGGGAATTTTAAATACTGAAATTGGGTTTTTGGGTAGGGACCCGGGGTGGGGGGAGGACACCACACAAGAGGGGGTCGCCCGGATCGCCCGGGGCCTGACAGACGCTCTTTTGAGGTTCCTGAGGGACGAGGGTTTGTAGGCCTAGGAGGGGGCCGACCGCGGGAAGAGATGGGGTGCGTCGGAGGAGGTACGCGAGCCCCCAGGGGGCCCCTTCCGGGGGGGGCCCATCCAAACGGCTAGTATCCGGGGGATGGGGTTTTGACTTGGTGCCGGTGACCCGACCGTGTTCCCCCCAGCCCAGGAGATCGCGGATGTTATTGGAATTTATGGGGGGTAAAAAGAGGCCTGCAGCTACCGTTTTGCGGCGCGATGGGGGATGAATTTGTTCCAATCACCGCGGGGAGGTACGTGGCGGTTTAAAAAAAGCTAAACCCTGGTGGAGTGCAGGTCCAGCGGTATTGGGAAGGAAAAAACCTCTTCGGTTGTGACCAGATTTGTCTTGTTTTGTCGCATTGTTTAACCTACATAGCAACAGGGTGTTTTCCCTACGCCTGGAGGGAAAACCCCTCATCCTGATCCCAAAAGAAGGGGAAAGATTGTCAATTGCCGGGGGTGGCGTCCCATTACTGTGGGAAGTGTTCTCCCCAGGTGTCAGCGGGGGTTCTCGAGAGGGGTACGGCAGTATTGATCTTCAAGTTTGCAGGGGGGTTTTTGAGGAGGGAAAGGGTTGTTTCAGTAACGTAGGACTCTCCACGAGCCCTTTCTTGGGAAAAGAGTAGTCTGTGTGGCGTGTCCTTGACATCAGCAAGGTTTTTGACAGTGTTCCCAAAAAAAGGCCCACCCTTGGAGCTCTGGGATCTCAGCGGGTGCCGGCTCAGGTGGTGCTGCTGTGCCGGGGCCTATGGGGGTCGGGGACCATTTTGGGGGGCCTGGGGGGTGCGGAGTTTGAATTGGGCCCGAGGTGTCAACGGGGGGACCCGTTATCCCCGGTCTTGTTCAAGGGGGTCCTCGATCTTCCCTTGGGGTTTGGGGTAACGAGGGGGGGTCCTTTGCTGCTAACGGCTGTCGGGTTCCCGTGCTGGCGTTCGTGATGATCTTGTCATCTTGGCGAGGGCGGGGGGTTTTAAAAAGCCCGAGGCTCGTGACTCGAGATTCCTCTCTAAGGGGGGTTTGGCCTTTTCACCGGAGAAGTGTGGAGTGTTTTGGGGGTTAAAAAAAGGGGGAAATTTGGGTTGCTTTGTCTCCAACTGTTGATCTGGACGCTTCAGGCTGAGGTGCTTCGGGGTGGAGGGGGTTCGCTATCTGGGGGCCCTTTTTCTCCGTCGCTCGGGGTATCAGTAATCGGGCGAATTACTGTAAAATTTAGGCCAGTGTTGAACGGTGCTGTCGCCCCGGCCTGAAGCCGATGCGAAATTAGATTTATTGATTAAAAATTTTTCTACCGGGGTTTATATTTTTGATTTGTGACCTCCTCTTCTACGGCGTTGGGTGAGCTCGAAGGTTTTTGCGGGGGAGGGTTTAAAAAAACCCTTTCCCTCTTCCATCTCGACTTGTGCGGGCTCGTTCACTGCAGGAAGAGAGTGGGGGGGCTGGCTTTTCCCTTTCTTCTTGATCTTTTCAGGGCCGCCAAACCCCAAGGCGGCTATCAGGCAGTTGCAGGGGGGCGATCCGTTACGAGGGGGGTTTTCGGGGGGGGGAGCGTCCCTCGCTTCGCCCCAGTGGGGGGGATCGATGGGGCTAGCTTGGTCTATACCCGGGGAGCGGTTTGGGGGGGAAAAGGAAGAGGAAGAAAAAGAAATGCAAAATGGCGAGCTTACCAACTCAAGGCCAGGGGGACCCGTTTTAGAAATAAAAAAGTTCGGTAACCCGGTTAGTCAAAAAGATCTTTTTCCTTTGGGGAAGAGATTGACTTGCTCAAACTCAGGTAAGTGTTCCCGACCGAGAGGGGACGATTGCGTGACTCCAAAGGGTTTGTCCCAATTGTCTAATTGTCTGATGCCATCGAGATTTTCGGCACTGGTGGGGCCAGTGCTGTAACCCAGCTACATGGGGAAAAGTGTTTTTGGGGATTTTAGGCGATGGTTTTTTATGCTCGGTCCCCTTAATACCGGCATGGCGTCCGCTTTGGGGGTTTTCATCGACGTGGACACTACTAGAGAAGTCTGGGGTGTCCATGTTGGGTGGTAATCAAGGGCGGGGTTGTGTGGTGGAGATAACTGAGTATCAGGCTTGTCAATTAGTGAAAATCAGACCAGCACTACGTGGTTCGGATTCCACGTAAAGCGTAGGTCCCCTTTGTTGCCCCGGCTGTTTGGGTATTAATAAAAATTTCCCTTTCTGAGGGGAAAAGTTGAACTCAGTTAGTAAACAGATACCCCATCCACACCATCCACATCATAAAAACCCTTCATATTTGCTTAAAAAAACGACAACGTTGTGTCGGCGTCTTTTATGTAAGAATGTAAGAAAGTAAGAGACGATGGGGAAGTTAGTGGTGTCTGCTTTGCTGGGGAAAGGGGGGTAGATAGCCAGGACGACCGGGTCGCGATCAGGTGAACGAAAGGGCCACCGAGGTGGTGGGTGGTCCGCCGTGAACAACTTTTCGAGGGGGAAAGATGGACCCTTTTCGTCCGGACCCGGGCGTCAAGATTGATAGGGAGCTTCTCGTCGATGTCACGTCAGGGTGGAGAAGGGGGACTCGTTTGCGGGGGATCGAGGGAAAGCGCCCCAAATACGGGGGCCCATTCCCCGTCCGGGCAAGGCAAGCATGGGGTGGTGAGGAAGCATCATGCCCCTTGTGTTTGGGGTAGAGGTGGCCTGCCCAGTGAGATAGGGGGTGCTTATCGTTGCTTTGGGATGGGGGACAGAGTCGATTCGATCGTTTTGGATCCGCGGGCGCGGGGGGGCATCTTCAGGGCCCACGTAGCGAATAAAATATTTGGACTGGTTCCGGAATTGAACGCCCGGGGGGAGCGAAGCAGGGGGGCCCAGTGCCGGCTGGTTGTGACTTCGTTCAAAGGATCGAGCCCTGCGACCCCCCGGGAAAGGAACCCCTTGGAGTGAAGCCCGGGGGGCGTGGGGACTTGAGGACGGTGGGGCTCACCCTGGATTGAAAAGCCACTGGGTGAAGCATGGGGGTGAGACCCATCTTGATTATCAATGGCACGGATGACAGCCTGCGATCCCGGGGAAAGGAACGCCCCTTTTTTAGCAAGCCTGGGGGGGTCGAGGGACTCGACTGATGATGATTGGCCTTGACATTGAAAAGCCGAAATTTTGGGGAAACGTGAAAGGCCCGGTACATCATCAGTTGACATTGATAGAATTGCCGCGATCCCGATATGGACCGCCTTTTGAGCGAAGCCCGGGGATCGCAGGAACCTGACTTTACAAAAAGGGCAGCTTCGATATTGAACGCCTCAGAGTGAAGCATGGGAGTGGAACAAACCCGAAACAAAATTCAGTCACCCGATTTGGCTAGCGTGCGATCCCCCAAAGGAACGCCCATGCGACGAAGCCTGGGGTTCGCATGCACCTTTGTTCTTCTTTATCATCAAGACTGGCAAATGTTCATTCTTTCGATATTGACGCCTGAAGAGCGAAGCTGGGAATGAGTTCAATTTATTTGACCTTGAAGACGCTTTTGATATTGAACGCCAAAAGCGAAGTGAGGGAAATGAGGGTCGGCCCCTGCACTTGGTACTTCGGTGCTTGGGGGGGGGATCCCGGGGGCCCGATAACTGATCGTCCCCGCCCCCGATGGGCGTGGTTCCGGAAGGGAGCTGAGGGGGACCCCATTAAAAAAAGAGCTGAAGATACGGGCCCCGTTTGAGGGTGAAGAGGGTCCCCGGCCCCCCATGTGTGAAAGATTATACGGTATTTCGGGGGCGGGGGTGCCCCCGACATTGGTGTTGGACTGCGGGGGGAGTGGTTTTCTTCGGACGTTTTTGGGTTAAAATAGGGAATAGACAAAACCCCATGTGCGTTAGATGAGGGGGGAGTCATCAAAAAAACCCCTTGCCTTCTGATAGGGGGAAAATTTTTGAAAGACGAAAAACCGTTAAGGGGGATTGATGGCAGCAACCATTGAAGAAATAGCCAAATTCCTCGTCATCTAATTAGTGACGCGCATGAATGGATTAACGAGATTTCCCCCTTTTCCCTATCTACTATCTAGCGAAACCACGCCAAAGGGGAAGGGCTTGGAAAAATCACGGGGGAAAAAAGACCCCGTTGAGTTGACTCTAGTTTTGGGACTGTAGGAGACATGAGAGGTGTAGCTAAGTGGGAGAAGGGAACACGTCCCCGGTGAAATACCCCCTTACTTTCTCGTTTCTTTACTTACTTGGTTTTCGGAGGGGGGTTGCGAGGGTATTAACCCCGGCGGTACGATTTCTCGCGCCAAACGTTCAAGGGTTCGGCGGCCTCGGCGCGGCGCACCAGCCGTCAGTCGGTTCCGGTATCACCGGGACGACGAAGGCGTCGTCGGTCTGTCAATGGCAAACGAAGAGCTACTGGCCCAACTAGCAACTGAATGGCATTGCTTGGTTCGTTTTTATTTTTTTAAAATTAAAGAAAAGCAGTTTTGTTATAGGGGGATTGTGTTTTTGTGCGGGGAAAACTTAAGGAAATGTCTTAAAAAGTATATGATAATTTGAGAAAAAACTTATCGAGCTTCGCAGTAGCCCTGAGAAAACGTCCATGAACAAGAATCTTAATTACAATAGTAATCTAACGAAAAGAGATGGTAAGAATATCGTAGAATGTGCTAAAAGTAAAATATCAATTATAGTATATTTGACAATCAGAGTAATTAAATTTATTTTGAAGTGAAGGAAGGGGCCACATGGTAAACTTTGCCCCGGGGCCACCAAAAGTCTCTGGGCGGCCCTGGCAGTTATCACGTAAATATAGTAATAGTGTGTACATAAAAATTATATATGATTATGTAAATATAAATGAATGTGTGTAAATTATCAAAGTGTAATTAAAGTTGATATGTATTGTTGTTAAAGACTGATTTAAATGAAACGTATAGATTATTGAATTTTTCTATTGCACAAATTGGTTTTAGCCCGAGTTTTTATATTTAAATTTACTTAATTAATACCCTGATTCAGCACGAATTTGTTTGTGAAAAGGAGTTTATTTGCATCCCCTCGGAAAAAGTTTTTTAATTTGTCATTTGATGTCGTTCAGATGAAATTAATATATCCTGTTTTTTTATCACTGTAACAATCACAGTCCAAGGGCTGGAGCTCCCTTTTAAATATTGTGTCTTAAATTAGTTAAAACTGGGTCAATGTGGTAAACTAGTTCGTATCACGGCTTATTATTAATAGCATGGAATCTAACCGATGCTTCTAGGTATCGAACGAGGCAACTCAGCCAACCGGTTATGATTTCATAACCAGTGTTGATCCAAAATATACAAACTGATAATGGATGCATTTAGCTGGGCGTTTTAGTAGTTTTTTTTATAGCTCAAAAACAATCTAGAAGTTGCGTCTTTAAATATGAAATATATTTTAGGATGTACCGTAATATTTTTAATCAGTGTTATTGGTCTGTACTTATCATCCAGACCGCTTTACAAACGCTTAAAAAGTTTTTGTTTTCCTGTAATTGTGTACTTGGACCAAAGTGTTAATTTTTTGGATACGATCAGTTCTTTGGGATAATATTTTTATTTTTACTCGAAGTTCGCTTAATGTTGCCGTCTAAATAGGCACATATATGTATCAGTATACAAACCTCGTATTAAGAATTAATTAGGATTTCAACGAATCATATAACAATAATAGCAAACAGTAAATCTAGCTTCAGTACTACATCAGGCACTGCATAATTGTACATACAGCAATACGGCGTTTTTATTCTCATAGCCACCACTTTCATAAGAAATAAATAATTAAACGTTACATGATTTTTTCAAAAACAATTTTACTTTATTGTAATTAATTTAGAAGAACATTTTAATTTCTTTTATTTGCACCATTTTACGTTGGTTAATTAACAAGGATTTGGCGATGTATGCAGTTTTGAGAACAAAGTAAAATGGTGACCACATAACGTCACTGTCGCGTTCCACTGCAGCCGTTGTCAAAGCACTTTAGTGATGTTTCTAATAATAAATTCCTATAAACACACCAATTACTTTAGAGAAGTCCTAATTATACTACAGAAATTTCGTTACCTATTAAACGGATCATACAACATTGGGCGTAAACAGCACCTAATGTGGTAAGGGTGACAGGGCGGTAAAATGTTGCCGGTTACATACGACGGTTTTACCGTG